>JAJOOF010005948.1:0-29659 GCA_029582545.1 Solanum lignicaule
TTAGTCCCTATTTCCCGTTAATTAATGTTGAATGTACTTCCGCGATCGATGAAGTGTGATGACAAGTTTGAGAGGCTTGTTTGGGGTTCCTTCGGGTTTCTCATTCGCCATGTCACGTCTAGGCCCTAGGCTTGGGTCGTGACAGTTCTCACCTTACGAGGGGTAGTGAGTTTGAGGAGTTTATACTTGGTGTGGTAGAATCATATGAGGACTTGAGTGATGTGGTAAGGTTGATTGTGAGCAATAGTTGCTTAATGAGGACCTTTCACATTTATAAGTACTGGTATGTTGATGGTTTCCAGTAAGTTATGAATGTCTTGATTAAGGTTCCTTTGTGGTGTTCATGATTAGCCCTAGTTGGGTTACTTCTAAGTGGGCGATGGTATGTTGAGTAGTAAAATAATTGAGAGTTCCGACATCCTTATCATTTCCTTTATGTGCCTATTCAAGCCTAAGACAAAGAATTCCTTTTTGGCTTGTTTCATGTTTTGGAGTAATGTGTGATATTGTGTTTCCATTGTCTCCTTATAATGTGCATGTTCTTAATGAGTTTATGTTTGAATGAGAAAATGAGTTTTCATGAATTATGTTCCTCATGATTGAGTTTGCATTCAGTATGAGTTGTCTACATGCTTTATGAGGTGAAATGTTGAACATGCCTTAATGTGTTTTTATGAAGAAATTGCATAATGTGCTTAATGATGTTGTGATAAGCATGATGTGAGATGGAGAAGGAAGTTCCTCCAATGAAATGAGAAATGATGAAGTTTTGATGCATAATTAGTTTGTAGATGTGGTTACTACTTTCTTGAATTGCATGAAGTATGGTGATGTGGAGTTGATGTTTCCTCCTAGTTGTGTGCATTTGATTATGACGTTGCATGCTTGATGGGCTACAAGTCTTGAGTCGTTAACCCTTTAATGTGTTTTAAGTGTCATTCGAGGACGAATGTTCCTAACTGGGGGATAATGTAATGACCCTAAAAATGAATAAGTAAAACTAGAGCCTAACATGTGTGTGTTTGAGTTTGGTGTGAGCTTGATGGTATTTTATGTTGTCCCGAGCTTTGGTTGAGGGGTTAAACATCAAGGTACGACTCCCCATGGACCACCCTAGGGGTCCTTGAGAAGGACCATAAGCTTAACCCCCAAGGCCCTAACGAAAACCAAAGTTGGCCAAAATTTGGTGACCTACGTAAGGGGTCCACGCCCCGTAGGTCCATCCACACCCCGTGGATGGCCTCCGTAGGTCAAGAACCTATAAACCATGCAGCAGCCCCTAGCCACGGACCAACAACATGGTCCGTGAATGGACTCACGGTCCGTGGGTCCAGGGCGTGAACCATGCCTGTTCAATCTGGTTTTGACTCTGCCAAGCTAGGGGTCTTTTTGTAATTAGTTAATTAATTATTTTAAGTATGTGGACGGTTATTAAGATATTTTAAGAGTATTAAAACAATAAAAACAATTTTAGATTTCATTATTCAAATCCCCCAAATCAAAACCCCTCCCTCTCCAAATATCTTCTCTCTAGAACTCCATTGAAGACCAAGAGAAGAAGAAGACTTAGGGCTTGAAGAGGAGGGGTAATTGAGTCGATTTTCATGGAATTCATCTATTAAGGTATGGTGGTCTCGATCCTTGTCTAACTTTTCATTCAAGGAGCCAAATCCAAAGTGATTTCAAAGTATGAAAAATCTAGGGTTTTACTCAATCTCATGGGTTCTTCTATCAAACATTTTAAAATAGCTTCTAATGAAAAATTATGATTGTATTGGTGTTTAATTGATCATTTATGATGAAAATACTCTATGAACCCATGAGTTCTCTCAATTCCTAAATTGTTCCTTTATGAAATGGGTTTGTTGATCTTGAATAAATGTTGATGGATTATACCTAAATTGATTTAGATTGTTGAATTGTATCACTATTCATGCCTAATTGTATTAATGAAAGGTTTGTTGGTGAAAGTGAATTCATGGTCTTGAAAGGGTAAGTCATGACCTAATTACATGTTGAAGTAGAATTGTGCTTCAGCTATTGATCCACTTGAAAGGTGGAGTTGTTTAATTGCTTTATATATTGTGATCATGGCCTTGGAGGCATAGTATGAGGAATTGAAGTACTATCATGATATTGTATACATGAATGTATATCCATAAAGTTAATGTTATTATGTATAGAAGGTAATTGTGTTGTTGATAGTATATTCTCAATTGACACTCATGAATGATGATGGTTGAATTTGAAAGGTTTCTATAATGTAATGTATTATCTTGGATTGGTATGCTTAGGTGCCCTCTTCTTGATAGATGAAAGCTATGTTTAATGTGATCTCTTGAATTAGTTGGCTTATGCATCCTTTTCTTCTATTAATGAATGTGATCATAAATAAAGTTTCTTGAATTGGTAGGCTAGAGCATCCTCTTCTTGTATAACGAATGTAGCTTGACTAAAGTGTCTAAATGAACATAAGTTGGTAGACCTAATGTTGGTAGCATCTTTATGAATGAATGAATGTCTTTGATTGGTAGAGCTAATGTTGGTAGCCTTTCTATAAATTAATGAATGATGAGGTATTTTAGGCCATGTCTTGAACCGGTAAACCTAATGGTGGTGGCCCTTTCATGTGTGAAATGATGAACCTTGTATCGGTAGACCTAAATGTTGTGGCCCTTCTTGGAGAGTCAATGAGTTATCCTTAATGTAGCTTTAATCGGAAGTCCTAATGGTGGTGGCCCTTTCTTGTGCAATGTACCTTGGGTTGGTAGGCCTAATCTTGGTGGCCCTCTCAAGTACAACAATGTAATGTGAATGAACTACTCTATGGGAAAGGAGGCTAAGCACCGAGTGGATATGGCTAAGATAGTGGCTCTCCCAATGTTAGGTTAGAGTCCAGTGAAGATTTTTTTTATCCCATAACTATGTGCCTACATAGGATGTGTACTAGTTCTACCCTAAGCAAGTAGAACACCTTTCTTTTGTGTGGGGTTACATGACACCGGATTCCATGATTTATATCTCATGGTCTATGTCGGTTAATGCCTATTCCTATCATGTGAGATGTGCATTATGGTTTCCTGATGAGTTCTATGAAGTGTGGGTGGTAGTATGGGATGCTATCCATGCATTGCACGAGTAGGCTTTGAGAGGGTCATAGTGAGTTCTCTAAGCCCTAATGGCTAATGTATGAATCATAAGTTTAAACATACATATGTTGATAGAATCATAAGTTCAGTTTCAAAATATTATGTCTTTAAAGAAATTCTACCTGACAAGCTTTGAATTACATTACTTATTTTTACAGAACTTATGTTGATACAATTATAAATTCACTTTAATAACCCACAAAGTTATACCTCGATATGTCTGAGATTTAAACTCATTTTGGGGTTTGTTTTGATAGTTTTAGTGTCCTCAAATGCCTAATGTTAAAGAATTGATTTTCAGGTATGTAAGCTAAGGAGCAAGGCAAGGACACTACTAGGTAAAAAGGAGCAATACAAGCTGAAGAAGTGAAGAAAAGTGATCCTGGTGATCACCAAGACCACTGGCGAACTGCCGAGTGACTCTTTTGCCTGCCCAAAGTTCCAGTGTCCCATCCCTGGGGAAAAACCAAGTTCTCGACAGAAATGGGAATTCGGCAAATCGCCGATCCAATCTGCGACAACAAGTTAGATCGCCCAAAGTTACAGTACAGGTTGATGACCAATTCAAAATGGCGATGAAGGGAGAAAAGGGCGGATCGTTGAACCACTAGGTGAGGCGCCACATATTTTGCCTAATGGACTTTCTGGCCAAAAAGTGGGCAACTATAAATTGGAATTGAAAATAAATTTTGAGGAGTCCGTAGAGTGTTTTGATCCCTAAGTTGTAGTGTCGCACCTAGAGAGCACTCCCTAGACGTGACCGGCATACTTGACCCCGAAGGGGTCTCGTACAAGTCTCATAGCTTTCATAACATTCGATATAAGGATAACGGTACGGAATTAAAACTCATTTAAAATCCAAACAATCCAAAATACTCATGATAAAAATCCTTTGAAAGACACAGCGGAAGTCTAAGTCTCACATGGCCATCTAACCAATGACTTGAAAAACTAAAGTAGGGTCACGGCCCTTTACAATCGAAAACACTTAAAATGTCTATTACAAGAACTAAAAGAAAATTCTAAACACTTGTCCTCGATGTATGAAGACATACCACTTGATCTTGGAGGAATAGCAATCCAATCAATTCAATCTAGATAGAAGCAATCACTTGCCGGAACCTACACTTGTAGTAAAAATAAAAGAAATATGGGTTAGCACACAAAAATGTATTAAGTATGATGACCATGCAAAAACATGCTTAAAACGGACCTTTTTCTTTGGAAGTCATGCATATGCCAATTCTTGAGAAAACCTTTATGAACATAAGTAAAAGAGGCATAAGAGACAACCACATCATCATACAAGTCATTTCATCACATTAAGGCTTCACTTTAGGTAACCTCAATGTCATACCTTGTGCAATGTATGAATAGCGTCCCATACCACTGTCCACACTAAAGTACCACATTAAGAATACCAAAAGTGAATCCTACCTTCATCCTTTCACATTATTCAAACATAAGAGATATAAACATTTCATAAGACATGACAAGGAAGTAACTCATAATAAAATCCAAATATAGAATACATCATTACATTAGACACTTGAGTCAACATTCTTCATTAGCTTCATTTAGGGGACTTCATTCATTAGTCATGAAGACATTAGAGAACTCACTATGACCCTCTTAAAGCCTACTCGTGCAATGCATGGATGGCATTCCATACTACCACCCACACTTCATAGAACTACTCAAGAAACCATAGTGCTCATCTCACATGATGGGAATAAGCGTTTAACCGACATAGACTATGCAAGCTAGACATGGAATCCGGTGTTCTGCCCCTACATCGAAAAGAGGTGATCTTCTTGCCTAAGGAAGACCAGTAATATTAGCTTGGATTGAATTGAATACCCTGGATAAAATCCTATACAGGCACATAGTTATGGGATAGGAAGATGTTCATTGGAACCATAACCTAACATTGGGAGAGTTTCCATCTTACCATATCCACTCGGTGCTTAGCCTACATTCCCACAGAGTATTTCATTCACATTTATTGTACTTGAGAGGGATCCTAACATTGGGTCTACCGACCCAAAGTACATTACACAAGAAGGGCCACCATCATTAGGTCTACCGTTTCAAGGTACATTTAAGGATAGATCATTGATCTTCCTAGAAAGAGCCACTGCCATTAGGTCTACCATTTCTAGGTTCATCATTTCACACAAGAAGGGCCACCAACTTTAGGTCTACCATTTCAAGGTTTTACATCACATTAGTTCCTAGACTCCTTATGAAAGGCTACCAATAGTAGGTCTACCAATCCAAGATTTAGCCTAGAATACTTCATCATTCATTCATTCATAAAAGGCTACCAACATTAGGTCTACCAATCTAATAAATTAAGACATTTAGTCATGATACATTCATCATGAAAGATAAGGGTGCCTAAGCCTACCAATTCAAGATATACAATATTTATAGAAGACAACATTTCACATTCCATCATCATCATACATGAATGTCAAATTAAGAAATAGTCTTTCAATACTGACACATTTACATTCACAACATGATCACCTTAACTTCATTAGATTCTAGTTCATATACCTAGTAAGTAAACATCTCCACCATTCAAGTGGATCAAGAGGTCAAGCACAATTCTACTTCAACATGAAATTTAGTCAAAACTTGCCTTCAAGGCCATGAATCTCAAATCATCAACACACCAACAATTTACCATAATTAAGGCATATATAATGATACAATTCAATAACCCAAAGCAATTTAGACATATTACAATCATAAGCTTTCATAATCAACAAACCCACTTCATAAAGGCACAATTAGGAATTGAGAGAAATCATGGGTTCATAGAGTATTTTCATCATAAATCACAACTTAAACACCAATACAATCATAATATGACATTAGTAACCATTTGAAATCGTTTGAGGAAAGAACCCATGAGATTGAGTAAAACCTAGGGTTTTTGAGAAACTTGAAAACTTTGAAATTGCTTTTGAATGGACTCTAGGGATGAAAGCTACCCCTAGATGAAGGATCACCATACCTTAATAGATGAATTCCACGAAAATATACTCAATTAACCTTCCTCTTCAAGCCCTAAGTCTTCCTCTTCTCTTGGTCTTCAATGGAGTTCTATAGAGAAGATATTTGGAGAGGGAGGGGTTTTGATTTGGGGAATTTGAATAATGAAATCTAAAATAGGGTTTTAATGTATTATTAGGGTTTGATCATGTGTTTATTTGTCTAATTATCTTATGGGTATTGTTGTTTGATAATGAAATTGTTGTTTTAATGTGGGTTTAATCATTAGCTTAGTTTTAATCTATGAATTGTAGTTGTGAATGCAATTCTCATTTTGAGTTCTTGGCTTCCTTGAGAGAGAGGTTTTGGAACCAAAGATTTTGATTAATGATTTGTAGGTATTGGTTTGATATGGGTTTAGCTCGAGAGAGTGAATCCTAAACTTAATTCTACCCATCTAGCTTGAGAGAGTGGATGCATTAAGGTTGTGGGTTGTATCTTGTTAAGCTTGTCGATATTCGAGAGAAATCGCTTGAACTGTAATAAGTTTTTTAAATCCCAACAATATTTTCTATATAAAAAGAATCCGGAAAGCTTGATTTGTTTGAGAAAAAGCTATTGCACATAAAGTCCAGCCTACCCACAATATTTCAACAAATTATTATTAAACTTTAATTATTCATATAGCGTAATTAGCTTTTAAATGATCACATCCTGAGAACTCCTCTTAATATTTTTGTTTCTCGTGTTTTTATCCTTGTTTCAGCTACTAATTGAGAATCCAAACCCCCCATCTGACATTCGTTGTCATCCCCTTAGATTTGTTTGTATGTTTTCAATAATTTCTATTCCTATAACTGATTAGACCACGTTTGCACTTCATAATTGAATTTTAACACTTACCGCTCCCTGTGGGTTCAACCCTAACTCTTCGTTGGGTTTTATACTAGTTAACGATCATTTACACCTAGAATCGGATGAGCTGTATTTAAAACATTAATCATACCTTAAGAGACATAACTTATTTATATAGAATATTTGTAGGACAGGACAAAAGTTCTCTTGCTGAGAGGCTTGTGCAAGTATTTATCCTATGAAACTGTTTTGATGATGACAAATAATACGTGAGAATAATGCCGACTCACCCATCTTCCACAATATAAATATAAAATCATAGGTGAACCAGGTTTAATTTATTTTATTGTACATTTAAGTTACCTTCAACCTTGTCTTGGTTTTGAATTCAGATAAATAGTTTTATTCCCGATCGCACATAAAAATCTCTCTTAAACCACCTTGTTTATGAGTTCCACACTCCACACCACCTGCCCATTGCCATTGCTAACGACGATGTTTGTTTTATGGCGTAGTATGTTGATGAATGAAAAAGCTTTAATGAGAACCAGGTTCAACCAAAGAATATAGGAACAAGTTGTTAATTGTATTCAAAGTAACAACAAAGTAAGTTTATGAATTTTTAGCTATTTATGGCTAGCGAATAAGTGCATGATGTAGCGAAGGAGAGAATCCTATAAGGACTCTCCTTAAGGAAACCACATACTATCAGGTTGTTAATTCTATTCAAAATATGTTTATGAATTATTTAAAATTATTTTTCTCGTTGTTTTACTTTCATATAAGTATATAAATCTTCTACTGAGGTTATGAAGTTTCATACAGTTGTAAATTCCATAATGTCCGTTTTCGTGTGTTACATGATATTAGTGTAGTAGTATATAAAAAATTTCCCGTTCATAATTAATTTGCTGGTGGTTGAAAAAATTAACCTACATCCTAATATCTTAGTTTATTTTGGAAAAGTTGATAAGGGTTTGGTAGAAGAAGTTTCGTAATGAACTCAAACCGCTCACCCTCGTTTGATAAATTCTCATTAGTGATAATAGAATTACTTGAACTAATTAGTTGGTCTTGTTTAAATTACGCATATAGTTGTGGAAACATCATAAGGAGATAATCGTTCAACTTTTGGGAATATTAAGTGATAGTGCATGGACTGAATGCATATCAAGAACTCGAATATTTTTCATTTCATGTAAACCAACAAACGACACAGCCCATTTTGTTATTATTTGTCTAACTAGAACTATTTGAGCTTTAGTTATTCCAAATCTCTTCAATCTTTATGGAATAGAAATTAACCATTGAATTTGTATTTGTCCCATTAGTAGTTTTTTTTTTTTTCCTAGTGTGATTTGGCCCAAACCTTGTTTTGATTAATAAATTTGCATATGATCGCATTACATCATGTGAAGGTGTATCTTAAGCGTGTCAAATTTTTGTGTCGTTGTCGGATAATACCGTCTGAAAACTTACCATCACATGTTAGATTATTCTTGATATGACACAGGTTAATCATGTGTCACGATCCAATTTCTCGAGCCATGATGGCGCCTATCAACCCGCTAGTAGGAAAGTAAAACCCTGTCCTGGAACTTAAGAGTAACGGGACTAAGGGGGAACTATCCTCAACTAAGCGAATCCCAAATAAAAAGAATACATAAGAGGAAGGCGGAAGCGAACCCAAAACTATATATACAAAAGATACCTCATAGGACCTGGAAGTCACTTGTACAGAACTACTGAAAGATTACAAGTCCCAAAAGTGGACCACAGAAACAAGACTACCTCAAAAAGCAAAAGGCAAGTCAAAATGTAAATACAGAATGGAGACAAGAAATCCAAGAACGACATGCGCTCACCCTCATCTCCAGAACAGACTACTGCAAGCTCGACCTCAACACTAATAGCTGGTGACGGAAAAGATGGAATCAAACACGAACAGTGGTCAACATAAATAAGAACAGAACAATCAGAGAACTAGTCTAAGGATATTTAACCTAAACCCAACTAGGCCACCCATAAGACCCGCTAGGTACACTCATGCACAAACAAACAAAAACTCGAATGGACTCCAATATTAAGCTAGACAAGTACACATAGAAGCCACCACTACTGAACCCAAAGGAAACCCAACTCCAAACCGACACAACTAACAACTACAACCCAGTAAACAAGTCTAACTTCCACATCAGGTCACCCAGCCCGCCAGCAACCATAGGGCATTACCCAGCCAAGCAAGTGCCATGCGGGGATATATCGATCCCCTCAAAAAGCCCTCATCCAACTCTTTAATAGGCTAACACTCCGGGGGCCTTGCCCAAGCCAGAAAAGTGTGCCATCTTACACTCCTAGCGCCCTGCCCTAGCCAGATAGAGTGCACAGGCCTGTCAACTCTAAATAGGACGTCAAGTAACTTATAGTTAACTACCCAGCCAACTAATCACCTCAGAGGCCCTACCAAATATGAGCCAGAGTGTGCGGGTAAAATCAACTCTGTTGGGGATCTCAAATTCCAAGCAATCATGGATCGACGTCCACTACCAACCACATCAAAACGGGCAAATCAACTCCAAGCCATCGTGGATTGACGTCTACTACAAACTACCTCACAACAGCATCGACCGCGAAACACCCAAACAAGGAAAATACTACGCCTTTCATAATGCATCGCCATTAGAGAAATGGGGAGAGAAGCCAGAACAATAACAAGCAATAAAAAGGCAACACTAGGCTCAACTATTAGACCTAAGTCTGCTTTCCCGGTCTAGAAGGACCTAGTCCATCCAAATCAACGTCAGATACATACCAAAGTCAACCAGGTGCATGGGTCTAAGGAAACACTAGTCTATCCTAGACAAAGGCCAAAGATAAATTCCAACATAAATAAGCAGCACCCTAGATACTACGCATGTAATAACAAATAAATAGCCCAACATATAATTCACAAATACCCACAGATAAACAACCCATCCGACAACATGGTACTGACCCCGAACAATCCGAAAATAAACCCTACAATATGCATTCTGAGAAGAAGAGAATAAATACTAGAAGCCCACCCCAGATTCACACACTTCTGCATGCAATTACATAATCTAGGTCAATCTTAAGGAAAGGAAGTTGTAGCCTACTAGAAGGCCGACCGTGCACGCTCCAATTCACTATGCTGGAGTGTTTCCCTTCCGAACGGCCTAAGGATTGCTGCCACACTATCAAAAATGGAATCACAGCATCAACATAGTCTTTAGACACTGAAATCATTGAAGTTGAAGACAGACCAATTTCAGAATCAAAATCAGAAAATGTGAGACCTGCTCTGGAATTTTTGGAATTGACTCCGTGAAGAGGTCCTACAACCTTCTCTGAGCTTGTGTTCCAAAATGAGCATCTCTCAGGGCTCAAAACAACTCCATGCAACTACAAACCAAAATGCAAAACTTTACACAAAAAGAAACTTGGGGAAGCCACTTACAACGCAAATACACAACACTCGGAGACTTTCCAACACACTCGGGACATTCACTCACACAGACAACGCAAACCTGAACACACCGGACTTTGAGTCACCCAAAATGGAGTTGTAGAACTCAGCATATTGAAGTTTCAAAATGAGGCTGAATCTAATTTTTTGCTATATAGATAGCAGCAATTGTTGTCGCTAAAAGCTAAATCTATTCGCCAAAAGACTAAATTCTTGTCGGTTAATGTCTACATCAACAACACAAGATTTTGCTATATATTTTTTAAAAGTCTCCGAACTGACACTCGAAATTCATTCGGGACAAGATTAAAATAAACCAGATATGCTATCGCACTAAATTCGGCATTCCAGACTCAATGGCCTAGTCAAAATTTCTATACGAGGTCATTTCGAAAAAAAGTGGGCCCCACACCCAAATGCTATTTTTTCCAATTTCTAGACCGGGCCTTGAAATAAGATCGGATGCCCCGAGAAGCGCATGAAGTGTCGTCCTAGAACAAACTTGGCATTCCAGAACTAACTGCGCTCACGAATCCTTATCCAATCATATTTACCAAGAGTGTTGACAAAAGTCAAACTTAAGCCACAATTCAAAAGCTAAAGCGCCAAATAGCCCCAAAGTCACATTGAAAGCCTCGGGACTCGTGCCAACCATGTTACTAGCCTAATTTGGCCTCTCTAGAACTGATGCAACCATCAGATTTCCCATATGAGGTACCGGATGTTATGATTGAAATCAACTTTTCAAGTTTCAAAAGCTCCAAAATAGGAAAACAGGCTTAAAACCCAAACGAACAACCAAAAAACCGAACAGTCAATTCCAGCAAGTCATAAATGACATATGGTCGATACATGAACAATTTTAAAAACAGAAATAAGTCATAAACACATAAATGACCTGGAGGGTCGTTACAACATCCACTACTAAAAGGACTTTCATCCACGAAAGTAAAAGTCAAGAAGTACATGAGGGCTTAAATAAGCTGGGGTAATGCTCCCGCATCTCCCGCTCGGTCTCCTAGGTAGCCTCATCGACTAGACGATGCCTCCAACCGACCATCACCACAGGAATGGCTCTAGACCTCAGTTGCCTTACATGTCTGGCCAAAATAACAACTAGCTCCTTAGTATAGGTCAGGCGATCATCCAACTCTACGATATCATACTAAAGCACATAAGATTCATCTAGAACATACCGGTGCAATATCGAAATATGGAAAACTAGGTGAATTGCTAAGAATGTTGGGGTAAAGCTAACTCATAGGCCATATCACCAACTGACTTCAAATATCAGAAAAGGCCCAATGTACCTAAAGCTAAGCTTGCCATGCCTCCAAAATCTTATCACGCCCTTCATAGGCGATACGCCAAAACCTGGAGGAATACCCGATCACTAACAGCAAATCTCAACGGTCAACGCCTACGACCCGCATAACTCTGATGCCTACTCTAATTCGTCCTAAGCCTATGTCACGACCCAGGGGTACACCCTAGAAGTAACGTGGCGTACTTGACCTCGAAGGGATCTCATACAAGCCCTTGGCATATCATAGCATAAGATATTAAATGTTGACTTAAATTCATATTTGTGGAAGAATGTCTTGACACTCAATCCAACATAACTCATACTATAGTTCATATATTCAATAAGTGAGACTAGTTTTCCAACCATATAATCACTACATGTGACAAACCTTTCACTTCATATCATGTTCATGCATAAGTGTGTATGAGGATATCCTTTTTAACAGCATAAAAAATACATCATGAGCATATTCACCTTACTCTCAAAGTGTTTCTAAAGCATCTACTCAACTTCATAAAACATACATTATATCATATCTTGCCCTTTCAAGGGTCAATGCTCATATTAAATCATCACATCTAGAATAACTACATTAGACATGGATCTATTCATAATCATATCACATCAATATATCTAAAATTACTACATTAGGTATGGATGTATTCATAGTTCAAGTAGTTCAATTGCTACAAGCATAATCTCATACTTCACATCCTTGAGGTTCAAAGCCTACTTTCAATCTTCAACCTAGGGTTCATGCATTAAACATGGATATCATCCTACTCATGTGATTCTATCACTTTATGCATTCAACCACCCATGAGGTAGTTTAGGTAGGTAAAGATCTTTCATCACAATTCTATTCATTAGCTTTCTATTCTCATGTAGATTTTACTCTTAATGCCTAAATATACATAATTCATCATATTAGCTTTACTCTTAAAGCCCTAGTGATCAACATTCATGACTACAAGCCTTACTCTCAAAGCTTTACTTCTACAATCATCATTCATACCTAGATATCAAGGCATTCTAATCACATTCTTCATTATCAAGTGATTCTACTCATAATTCATCATAAAGGTTCAACTTCAAGCTTTACTAGTCATGATCCACCATATATACTATAATCTAATTCAATTCATCTTTACATGCTTCTATTCTTGAACAATTACTACTCATAACATCAATCCTAGAAGGTCATTTCTAAGTCTTCAATTTCACCTTTCATGGCATAAACCCACATAAGATCAATTTCATCATTTAGACTAGGGTAACCCATGGAAAAAATATAATTTCATCATAATATCATGAATCAATACTAAAACAATCATAAACAATTATTATCCACTCAATTAGAATCATACTCAACACTACCCACAATATATGAAACCTTAGCGAGAATTGGGGGTCTTCTTCTTCACTTTCTAGAGAGAGAATTTCTTGGAGGGATTTGGGTTTGATTTGGGGTCTTGGAAGAAAGAATTTATTGATTTAGTTTAGGGGTCTATGAGTTTTATATAGGTGATTTATTTACTAAGAAACTGACACCACTCAACCCCTAACTAATAATGAATTAAACCCTAAGTCCCCAACGTAAAACAACTCGACCCCAAGACTGCCTCACCCATGAGACCCCGACCCACAGACCTTGGGTGGGTCTACGGACCATACTGGTCCTTCGTGGGTGGTGGCCTGGAACCTAACTTTAACCCAATGACCCAGGATGCTCCCCCACGGGGCGTGTGTGGACCCATGGGGCGTGGGTCCCCAACGTGAGTGTGCTGTTTTTTGACAGCTTTTAGGGCTGTTTAAGGGTTCTACTCAAAGACCCCTTGGTTGGTCCTTGGGGAGTAGTACATTGATGCTTAACCCCTAAACCCCTCATTCTAAGCACGGGAAGCGATTTCTATAACTCTAACCCCACGTAAAACTCTAGAACCCTTACTAAAAGCTCTGGTTTAGCCTACGAATTTCCGAAATGTTACAATATCTCCCCCTTGGGATCATTCATCCTCGAATGACGATTCTAAATACTTCTTGAAGGAAATGACCCTATACTAGCAGCCCATCATGCATGAAACTCATCTAAATGCACATAACCAAAGGAGGAAAACTAAAATTCCAAACTAAACATGCTCAATGCAACACAAGGGAGTAGAAGCGACATCTAACAACCCAAAAATGCATGAAGTTGTATATCTATTCATATTCAAGAAGGAACTACCATCTCCAACTAAAACATGCTCAATACACTCTCATGGAGCTCATATGCAATTTACTCTCAAAAGCATTTTATTCAAGGAGGAATCTCTCAGATCCGAACTACGGCATGCTCATCTATTCATCTCATGAAGCGAAATATGCAACTCATACTAAATGCACAACAACATAAGGAAAATTAAATCATGCAAACTTATTTTCTTTTGAATCACATGCTTTCATGAACATGCATCATATAAGGAAATCATGGCCACATCTAATACACACATCACTCTACATAAAGGTGAAATAATGAGGAACGACATCATTTTAATGCTAAAGGAGGAATACAAGGAAAAGGATGAGGGTATGGGGACTTCTTATTGCCCCTTGGCCTAACAAGTAGCACCCTCAACAAAAACCCCTACTAAACGATCACTCCTCAAAACATTCATGGAAGCAACCTCCTTTACTCTTCAGCAAATTTGAGGTTCTGTAACTTTGGGCTATAAGGCACTGCATTGCGGAACTGTTCGGTGACTCGCCGACTGCTCTTTTCTATCACCGACTTGATTTTCTCCTTTAGGGCTTGGCACACTGGAACATTAGGCGAGACGAAGGCCATTCGGTGACTCGTCCAATGGTTTAGGCAATCCTCAGGCCTTCTTTTCTTCGTTCTTTTAGTTGCCTTGTTCCTTTTTGCTCAATAGTATCCATGCTTTATCCCTAGGTTCAAATACTTGAAATTCAAGGATTTTTATCAGTTATTGAGACAAAATATGCATTCGAGGACACTAAATCTATTAAAATTAAGCCCTAAATGAGTCCAAATCGTGGACTCATCAACACCTCCAACTTAAACTTTTGCTTGTCCTCAAGTAAAACTCAAGTTCAGCAGTTCAAAAAGGATGTCTCAAATAGTGCTACACAAGACTCAATCATGAATGCACACAAAAAGACTCAACTTACTCATGCAAGGATCAAATGTGCACTCAAAGTTTCCAATTGTGACTCACCATTATCAAAGAATCTCAAGCTCACAATACTTACTTCAAATGCAAGTTCAAGCTCAAAAAAGGAAATCAAATGCCCTCACACAAAGAATGATTTCATATTCACACACAATGGTTCAACAATTTAAAGATCCAGAATCAAATGCAACGCTCACACTCACAAATATGAACACAATGAATGATTTCACCCATAGGTTTACCCATATTTTCCAAGCAACATTTATTTCAGCTCACTCAAGATCAAAAAGGTCTTTTCAAGGCTTGTAATGGGGTTGAATGCAAATGTATGGTCATTTAGGCTCATTGGCTATAGTCCTCATTAAACGAGGTGTGAACAACACTTTCTTTCCTTTTCTTCATCATTTTTCATTTGTGCTTACAAGTTATCCCTTTATTTACTTTCCATGGATAGCTGGAAACCCCATTTCTTTTTGTATTTTCACAACTTTACTCCACAAATTTTTCATTCTTTTTCTTTATCATTCTTTTCTTCTCTTTTTTTTTTATGGAGGGGTTCCATTTTTCTCAAAAAATGGGTAAAAGGGGACTTTCTTGCACGTCTTGATTTATCTTCTCTTTTCACCACACCCCCAACTTAGGCTTTTGGCCTAAGTTGGCTATTTAAACAAACCACAAATCATGAGGATTATGGGTAATGGATCAATCAAAGGTCACAATGTTATCAAGTTTCTTCCAAGAAAATGTCAAGGTTCAAAGGGTGCTCAAAAGGGGTTCACACACTCATAAGGTAGGCCACAAAAAGAGGTATAATGTCAAATTGTTTCACACTCTTTAAAGTTGCCTTAGATCATATCAAGAGTTCACATCACTTAGTCAGCTGGACCAACGGGGAAAATTCTAGGTGCCATCGCACATGGTTCACGGTAAGCTCATCACACAAGGCATTGACACCAAAGTCAAACAAGACTCCACACTTTCGTTAGTGTCCAATGTTCATCACAAGAGATTCAATTCGATACTTGGCTAGTCACAACGAGATGAAAATAGTTCACGTATTGGCTATGCAACTTTATTTGGCCTCATCGTAGCCGCACATTCATTTTTGTTCGACTATGAGAACTATTCAAGTCATCGATATTGATCAAAATCGATACTCAAATTTGTACAAGAACAGCCACATTCAATACAAATAAGAGGTGGCAAAAAAATTACGAAAGGGTCAAAAGTCATTTATAATTAAAACAATGAGCCACAAGCTCAAACATCCACATAAAGTTGTATATAACACAAATTTAGCTCAAAACCCCAAATGTATAAACAAAACATCACTATTTACAAAAGTAAAATCACACAAAATGTGGGCCTCACCCCACCACAAATAAATGCATTTGTCCTCAAATGCAAACAAGCTAATAATATCCAAAAATAAAAAGACATAAAGACAGAGAGGGAGGTAAAGAAGGGATCTTGTCTATGCAGTCGCTCCATCTGTCTGGGCATCATTGCCCGATGCATCAGTCTGGTATCGGGCCTCAATACCCGAGGTTACCTCAGAAGGAACAGTAGTACCAAACCCACTAGGAACTACCATAGAAGTCTCGGTCAGTGATGTCTGGATCACCGACTGCATGATCGTCTCCTTAAGATCTGGTAAGTATCTGTATATGCTCTCCTCTCGTATCCCTATCTGCTCTTCATCAATCTCAGCATCCGACTCAAAAATTGCTGCCTCATCCCTGCGTACATCTCTGGTTGTAACCGGAGGAATCTTAGGAGCGTCCCTGTCATCTGCTGCCTCCAGTAATGAAGTAAAGTCAATACACTTTAGATAGTTTACGTCCTTCCTCAAGTCAGCTACCTCGGCTTTTAAAGCCGTAACATCGGAGGTCTCCCCCTGCCTACTCTCACAAGCTGTAACTCTATTAGCCAGATTATCAATAGAACCCCTGAAGGGGGTCAGTGCAGCCAGAATAGCAGCCTCAATCATCAAGGGGGCAGATTTCTCTAACCAAGTTGCCCTCACGTCAGCTGAGTGGGCCAGATGCCCCATATTCAGGATCATCGCCTGAGTAATCTTGGTCTGCTAAGATGTGATGCTTATCGTGACCAACGACATTGACCTACGGTATGAGTGTCTACGATCGTCGATAATATAGTAACCTAATAGAGGGTTAGGGTCATGTCCCAAGGGAACGGTTTTTTTTTAGAATTAATAACCAATTAGAATTTCATTCAAGTTAGTCGTAGTTAAAGACGTTTGCGATAAAAGACATAGTAAATTAAAGGGGGTGACATGAAAGTGTCAAATATCAAATGGGGGTTTTGTAACAAGTGCTAAAACAACAAAATAAACAAGAAAATCAAGTATGGGGAAAGGTTCTTGGGATGTGACCGTAATACAAGTTGAGACAAATTGTTGGGTACATGCTTTCAATAGGAAATTTGCAAGATAATAGTAACTAGGCTAAGCTTTAAATGGAAATAAGTGCCATCTCGGGCAACTTACCCCGTTTCAAATGCGTTCCTCTCAGACACCCATTTGCCGCATGAAGACCAGCCTACGCCTTACCCCACTCACTCTCTCGAGCTGAGTGTTAGGATATGGGACTAGGGCTAACCCTCTCAGGCTGAACCTCATGTCGACCCACTCCTTAGGCCATCAGTCTAGTGGTTTTGGTTTCGCGACCTCCCTCTCGGGCAAGCCGAAAACATATGGGTGGCTTTGTATTTGCAACTACAAACCCTTTATATTAAACCACAACCACTAGGTGAAATCACCATTAACATACATCTAACCTATCAGCAAGCAAGACCCAATAAGAATATCAACCCATATTTGCTAAATCACACCCCAAGAATGAGATTTTTAGCCACACTTCAAGAAATAAGAAATTATACCTAACATGATAATGAAATCAACTGGGTTTAAGAGATTAAACCTTGAATTAAGCAAAGGGAAGTGAATAGAGAAGACCCACTTCCAACTTGGGGAAGAAGAACTCCTTTCTTCAAGTCTCCACAAAACCCTCTCCAAACTTGAGATAAAATATTAGCTAGAATATGTTCTAAAGTGAAAATAATAATAATAATTGTTCCACACTCCCATCTCCCCTAAGACTACAACTCTAAATAGTATTTATAGATTTCATAGATTGTGCTGCAGAGGATTGTTCGGCGACATTAGTCGAGATCGCCGATTTCATCAGCGATCTGCCCTTTGGTCAGCTCATCACCTTCAGTGTCTTGCCTTTAGCATCCTTGCATTCTGGATCATTGGGCAGTACTGCTTCGCGGAACTGATCGGCAACCCGCCGACTGCTCATTTCCTCGCCTTTTGATCCACTTCCTTCAAGGCTTCGCGTACTGGAATGAAGGGCAGCTTATGTCATTTCGGTGACTCACCATGTTAAACTCGGTGATCCGCAGGATTCCATTTGTTGTTCTTTTCAGCCCTATTTGCTCCGTTTTGTGCCTAAGTGTCCATGCTTCCACTAAAACTTCAAATACCTGAAACTTCAGCATTTTAATCAGGTATTGAGGTAAAACAAGCATTCAAGGACACTATTTCCATTAAATCAAAGCCCTAAATGAGTCCAATTTGTGGACTCATCAATACCCCCAACTTAAATTTTGCTTGTCCTCAAGCAAACTCAAGTTCAGTCGTTCAAAAAGGGTGCCTCAAACAGTGCTACACAAGACTAAATCATGAATGCACACAACAAGACTCAATTTACTTATGCAAGGATCAATTGTCTACTCAAAGATTCAAATTGTGACACACCATCACCAAAGATTCTCATACTCGCAATACTTGCTACTTGTGCAAGTTCAAGCTCAACAAAAGTATCTAAATGCCCTCGCACAAAGAATGATTCCATATTCACACACATATATGAGTCAATTTAAAATCAGGAATCAGATACAACGCTCACACTCAAAAAAAGGAACACAATGTATGTTTTCACCCATAGGTTTGCCCTTATTTTCCAATTGACTTTCGATCCAGCTTACTCAAGATCAAAAAGGTCTTTCTAAGGCTTGTAGTGGGGCTGAGTGCAAAGGTATGGTCATTTATGCTTAGTGACTTTTTCCTCGTGAGATGTGATGTTCTCAAGACATCCTCTTCCCTTCCTTCCTCAATTCTTCTTCTAGTTCTCATAAGTCATCCAATTATTTGTTCTCCATGTATTGCTTGGAAACCCAGTTTCTTTTGCACGTTTATTCTACAACTTTCTTTTTCTTTCTTTTCTTTTCTCTTTCTTTTTCTCTTTTTTTTTATATGGAGGGTTCCCATTTTGTTTTGCAATACAATAGGTTCAGGAGGCTTTCTTACACTTCTTGACTTTTCCTTTTCCTTTTCACCACACCCCCAACTTAGACTTTTTTGGCCTAAGTTGGCTATTCACTAAACACATCTCAAGAGGGTTATAGGTAGTGGATGAAAAAATCTAGGGTTTATCAAGGTTCTTCCAAAAAAATGTAAGGCTCAAAGGTGTTTAAAAGAATTTCACACGCTCACAGGTAGGTCACAAAAATAGGTATATGTCAAATTGGTTCACCCTCTTTAAAATTGCCTAAGATCATCTCAAGAGGACACCTTTCTAAATCAATCAGACTAACGGGGCAAATTTTAGGTTTATTCATGCATGGTTCAAAGTGAGCTAATTACACAAGGCATCGATACTTCAATCAAACAAGACTAGACATGCTCGCTAGTGTGCAACGGTCATCACAAGAGAATCAATTTGATAAATGGCTAATCACAACGAGATGCAAAGAGTTTACATATTGTCTATGCAACTTCATTTGGCCTCATCGTAGTCGTACATTTATGTTTATTCAATTGGGAGCACTATTCAAGTCATCAGTATTGATCGAAACTGAGGCTCAAATTATTTTTCAACACAAGAGGTGGCGAAAATTTTTTAAAAGGATCAAAATTATTTTGCAAGTGAAACAACAGGAGTCATGAGCTCAAACATCCACAAAAAAGCAATAATTTAAAATAATAATTAAGAACAGACAACCCAAATGTCCAAATAACACACAAAAGGTGTGGGCCTCACCCCACCACAAATAAAAAGTGTTTGTCCTCAAATGCAAGTAATAAAATATCCAGAAAGGGAAGATAAAGAAAAACAGGAGGTTTCATTCAAGATAGTCGTAGCTAAACACATTTGCGATAAAATACATAGTAAATTAAAGGGGGTGACACGAAAGTGTCAAATATCAAATGGGGGTTTTGTAACAAGTGATAAAACAGCAAAATAAACAAGAAAATCAAGTATGGGGAAAGGTTCTTGGGATGTGACCGCAATACAAGTTGAGATATATTGCTGGGTACATGCTTTCAATAGGAAATTTGCAAGATAATAGTGACTAGGCTAAGCTTTAAATGGAAATAAGTTCCCTCTCAGGCAACTTACCCCGTTTCAAATGCGTTCCACTCGAACACCCATTTGTCGCATGAAGACCAGCCTACGCCTTACCCCACTCACTTTCTCAAGCTGAGTGTTAGGATATGGGACTTGGGCTCACCCTCTCGGGATGAACCTCATGTCGACCCACTCCTTAGGCCATCAGTCTAGTGGTTTTGGTTTCGCGACCTCCCTCTCGGGCAAGCCGAAAACACATGGGTGGCTTTGTGTTAGAAACTACAAACCCTTTAGATTAAACCACAACCACTAGGTGAAATCACCATTAACATACATCTAACCTATCAGCAAGCAAGACCCAATAAGAATATCAATCCATATTTGCTAAATCACCCCCCAAGAATGGGGGGTTTTAGCCACACATCAAGAAATAAGAAATTATACCTAACATGATAATGAAATCAACTGGGTATAAGAAATTAAACCTTGAATTAAGCAAAGGGAAGTGAATAGAGAAGACCCACTTCCAACTTGGAGAAGAAGAACTCCTTTCTTCAAGTCTCCACAAAATCCTCTCCAAATTTGAGATAAAATATTAGCTAGAATATGTTCTAAAGTGAAAATAATAATACTAATTGTTCCACACTCCAATCTCTCTCAAGACTACAACTCTAAATAGTATTTATAGTTTTCACAGATTGTGCTGCGGTGGATTGTTCGGCGACATTAGTCGAGATCACCGATGAACTCGGCGATCCGCCCTTTGGTCAACTCATCGCCTTCAGTGTCTTACCTTTAGCATCCTTGCATTCTGGATCATTGGGCAGTACAGTACTATTTCGCGGAACTGATCGGCGACCCGTCGACTGCTCCTTTCCTAGCCTTTTGATCCACTTCCTTCAAGGCTTCGCGTACTGGAACGAAGGGCGGCTTATGTCATTTCGGCGACTCGCCAAGTTAAACTCGGAGATTCGTAGGATTCCATTTCTTTTTCTTTTCAGCCTTATTTGCTCTGTTTTGCGCCTAAGTGTCCATGCTCCCACTAAAACTTCAAATAGCTGAAACTTTATTATTATAACCAGGTATTAGGGTAAAACAAGCATTCAAGGACACTATTTCCATTAAAACAAAGCCCTAAATGAGTCCAATTTGTGGACTCATCATCGTCCGAATCCACGGCCGCCTTACTGCTGCTAGCCCTACCCATTCTCCTCCTCTTGCTGCTGGGATCCATGGGTAATACCTCTTCAGTGTCAAGAAGTGGCACTCCTCCCCCCCCCTCCGCTTGCACAATGCAGTAATAAATCCCGATAGGACGAAAGCTTTCTTGTTACCCCGGTAGAACATATTTCACTCCAAAATAATTTATGCCCCCATATTCAACTCGATGCCCTGTATAGCGCACTCCATCACCAAGGCCCAAGGATAGGTTACGTTGGCGCGGTTGCCCGACGGGCGGATCCTCCTAGTCACCAAATGTAGCCACCTCTTAGCATCAGGTGACCAAACCTAGCTAGTAATGCCCTCGGCAGAAGCCCAGTAAATCGGATCTCGGTGCGCAGGCTTAATCAAGGTGTCCCTCAGCCAACCCAGGTCCATCTCCCGCAGCTTAGCCTCGTACTCAGCATTCGGAACCTCGGGCAACTCTAGCACCTCGTTGATGGCTGTGACATTAAGGGGGATGTCAACTCCCCGAATACAGATGATGGGGTGAGGATCATCCCATCATAGAGTGGGCAGGATGGCGTAGAACTCCCTCACCCAAGTGGAATGTGCATACGGGGAGCCTCAGTCAGTGTAGTCCATGTGAACTCCATCAAGCAAGCATAAAAGGCAAGTTCCTTCTCCTCCAGCTTAAGAAAAACAAAACCTCTATCGCAGTAGAACCCTGTATTTCTATTGTTGTGATGTATTTCCCGACTCGCGGCATCAGGAACTGAACGAAAGGTAGGTTTTCCTCATTTAGCCCTGCCATTTAGAGAAACCTGTAAGTATTGGAAAACATACATTAGAACTCCATGGGGCTGGACACTAGCTGGGCAAAAAGGGGAACAAAAATTTCAAAAACTTTAAAGGAGGGACTCAAGCTACTGTTTCCCCAGTCCCACCACAGTGGCCAAATATCCCGCTAGGGCGGAATGATAGAGGCCGCCATAGTGGGATGAAGGTCGCCAAAGAGGCCTTCATCTAGAAGGAACAACAGGCGCGATCATGGCGCCTATTCATCCCAAAATCCATGAATTCGACCGAATTTCAGCAGATCAGAGTATATTAACTACTCTAGAACCTAAATATGCAATCATATTATCAAATAAACCCCTAAACAGTACCCAAATTAAAGTTTATGTCAAGAAGACCTTTCAACTTCCCCCACCCATTTTGTACCGATTCAATCGTATTTTTATGAAATACTTACTTCCAGAATGTTGTGGAGACGTTGGGGACATAAGGGACGTACCCATGCTACGTTTTCCTAATGAATCAAGCAACTAAGTCATTTTCAAAATAACTACCCAAAAACCGTTTAAATTTGATCAGTTAGTCATCATGCAATCGTTGTTGATCAAGAATAGAAGTAAAGTGCGTAAGAAACAAGAATATTACCTGAGTTTTGACGTTCAGAGGAGAATGATCGGGAGGAATTTGGGCAAGTTTGAGTGAAGAAGGGAGAAATGAGGAAAATATTCCCCATTTTCCACCTTTACTATTTTCGATCTCCCGCCTTAGCGGGAGATTCCTCCCCACAGTGGCCCCGCTTCAGCGGAAGGGCTACTGCCCTGGAGGGTCAGGCATTGTAGGTGGACGCATTCGTTTCTTCGTGTGTTGACTTAGATTTCCTAACTGGTCCTTAAGTAAAGCAATTGTATATGTGTTGAATTGGAGGAGACACCCAACGTTTTCGTGAGCCCATAGTGGACCAATTCTTAGTTTAGAAGTACTCCGAATTAGAGCGTGTAACGATCCGTGCATTAGTCATTCGGGGACGAATGAGGGGTAAATTGGTATCTAATGTAACGACCCGAACCGCCGTTAATAAGGCAAAGTGAAACTCTGAGAAATACTACGACACTGTCCCGCCAGGGCAGGCCAGATGCCGCTAGGGCAGCGGCGCCAGGGTGGGGTAAGTTGGCGCAAGAGCGGAATAGGCGAGACATAATGTAAATAACGCGAAATCCTAATTCCTCCTTCTTTCTAAAATACCTAAATTAGTCGTAAAACACCCTAGAACCCTTAGAAAGCTACTCTAAGCGTGGGAAGGAAGCAGAAGGAGAATTCTAGCGTAAGGAGGTCAATGGGTGGCGGATTTCTAGTCAATATCACTGTCACAAAGTCCGGAAATAAGAATCAAAGACAAAAACTCTCTAGAGCCGCTTGGCGCCTAGGTAGGCTAGGTTTATTAATTGAGTAGTTATAAATCTGTGCTCACTACGTAGTATGATGATAATCAATGGTAGGATTTATGCGTAGGCCTTCGTGCCCCGAAACAAAAGATGACTAAATCCTAGAAAGAAGCCTTAGATGATGAACTAGGGCTATGTATGGTCGAATTAATGTTTACGTGATATACGTCGATGAATAGTTCTTTAGGATGGTTGGGATTCTATGATTGAGTGATGCATGTTCATTCTTGCTACAAATTGATATATGTATGTATGTGACCGTTGCATTGTTGATCACATTAATTGTAAACGAGAATATATGAATGATGAACACCATGAATCATGACTTGTTGGTATGATTATGAGAATATACTTGTGATTGTGATTGTGATTGTGGCTTGTTGAATGGATCGAGTGTCGCGTTTTGACACACTAATTTGGATCGGTTGCCATGTTTCAGCATAATTATGGGATCGGTTTCCACGTTTCGTCATAAACATTGGATTGGGTATCACGTTACGGTATGCTAACGGTTTGAGTTTGGGTTCCGTGAGAGGACCAATGATTTGATATAATTGCATATCTTGAGAAATGTGAAATTGTATCTTGTTCGTAAATAATATTTGATGTTGTTAACCCGGAATTGTATATGATATGATGACCTATTTATGTTTGTTCTACTATGTTGACTTAACCTGTTATGTATATTATCGTTTGAATGAAACTGGAAGGGCTAAGGATTTCAGGGCATTAGTGTTGTGGAACAAGGGTTGTCCGTATATTGCAAGGGTGAGAAGTAGAGGTAGGGTACGTGGTGTAATTACTCAGGCAAGTGTTAAAGGGATTCAGGAGTTGTTAGTTAGAATGCTTGTAGTTGTAATGATGGACTCTTATATGTGTTAGAATGGTTAGGCTATGTTCAAGAACTTGGTGGTAGGTTGACTGAGAAAGTGGTTAGTAGTAAGGCTATTAGTGTAAATTTGAGGTACTTGTGATAGGGTAAAGGTGGAGAAGCTAGTGTTATATTGCATATTCTTACTAGTTGTTTTCTTATATTATGAGGTGGGCATCGGGTTGACCGATGATGCCTACCAGTACGCGTGGTTGTATTGATACCACTCTTGCTATGCCTTTTTTTGGCATAGTCTGGATGCATGGTCGGTGACGTTCCATTAGGTGAAAACGAAGACTTCTCTAGCAGCTTCTATATTTCCTTTTGCATGGTGGGAGATGTGTCTTTTATTATTATGTCTAGTTTGTACTCTTAGTAGCTCTTGTACCTATTTAGACTAGATCCTTGGGGGTGTTAATTACTTTACAAGTCTTAACCCAAATTTGTTTAAGAAGGTTTTCATTTATAGAAGCATTATAATTTTATTTATCTCCCTTTTTCGTTAATTTTCCGGATGTTTGAACTAATGGGATATGAGGGTTCTCCTACTTAGGTGTTAGAGTGGGTGCCCGTACGGCCCGGTGGGTTGGATCGTGACATTTCATACTCGAATCATCAGTCAAACAAATGCCACCACGACATAATAGAGGTCTCCTAAACCCACAAAAAGACCATAAATTTCTAGTAAGAATAGATACCCATTGAGTCATTAGTGTCTAATCATCATTTATCGGAGTAAAATAGGTCATTTGTATATCAATTATTTGTTGAATCTGTTCCTAACAACGTTTATGAATCCTTAACTTGTCCCAAGTTAAATGCAACTATGGATGAAGATATGACATCCTTGAAAATAATGATACATGGAAACGTATCACTTATCCACTAGGAAAGAAAACAATTGGAAGTTGATGGGGTGTATACAATCAAGTACAAAGCAGGTGGTATGATAGAAAAATTCAAAGCGAGATTGTGGAAAAGGGATATACTCAGATCTATGAAATAGACTATACAAAAACATTTCACGTATTACAAAAATTAACATATTCGAGTGTTATTATTCTTGGCTGCAAACTTTGATTTGCCAGTATAATAGTTTGATGTGAAAAATGTTTTCTATATGGTGAGTTCTTTGAAGAAGTATATGGAGTACCCTCCCGGGTACAAGATACCGAAATCACATGATCATAAAGTATGTAGAATAAAGAAATCACTTTATAAACTGAAATAATCACCGAGAGAGTGGTTTAAAATAATTCACCAAATCTATCAGCATTTGGCTATACTCAAAAATATCGATCACAATTTGTCCTCGAACAGACAACAAGGTAATATTTTTGCCCTAATTGTATATGTTGATGACATGGTGGTGATTGAAAATGACCCTGAAGAAAAGAAAGCTCTCCAAAGTTACCTGTCTAAGGAATTCTAGATGAAGGATCTTGGTCCATTAAAGTTTTTCCTTGGAATTTGAGTGTCTATATCATCTAAAGGAATTTTCTTGTCCCAAAGAAAATATACTTCAGATTTATTAATGAAACTGGCATGCCAATTTGCCAACCAGCTGATACACCTATTGAAAAAGTCATGAAATTAACTGTTGAACCTAATTAAGTTTTAGTTGATAAAGGAAGATATCAATGACTTGTAGCAAGGCTGATGTGCCTAGCACATACAAGACTAGACCTTTCTTATTCTTTAAGTGTGGTATGTCAATTTATGCATAATTCTGAACAGTAACATATGAATGAAATTATGCTCATCTTGAAACATTTGAAATCTGCTCCAGCAAAGAAAATTTTGTTCACAAAATGTGCAGATCCTCAAGTCATAAATGTATATAAGGATGCTGGGTTGGAGCTAGGGTTTATAGACGGTCTACTTTGGGATATTTCACTTTTATGGGAGGAAATCTTGTTACATGGAGAAGTAAAAAATAAAATGTTGTTGCTCGCTCAATTGTGGAGGTAGAATTCAAATGAATTACACTTGGAATATGTGAATAATTATGGTTGAGACTTCTCTTAACAGATTTAGGTTATTCACTTAAGGTACCAATTCAACTATATTGTGATAATGAGGGATAATGAGGTTGCACGTAATATTGCACATAATCTGGTACAACACGATCATACCAAACGCGTAGAAGTAGACAAATATTTCATTGAAAAAAAATTGGATGGAAAGATACTAGAGTTACCTAAGATTCGGTCGGAGGACCAATTGAATGGTCTTCTTACTAAAGCAGTTTTGAGTAAAATGTTCTCCAAGTTTGGGAGCAAGTTGGGCATGTTAGACATTTATGCACCAACTTGAGAGGGAGTGTAGAGATATTTTAGACATAATTCTGTAATTTTTGTAAATAGGATAATTGTTTGATTCTTGTAATCTTTGTAAAATAGAAAGCTTGTATTATGCCCTTGATTCTAGGCTAAATAGTTAGCAATTAGTTCTTTCCATGTATTGTAACTTAGCATTAGATATATATTGATGTACATGTCTTGTTTGAGAAATAATCGAATACAAAAGAACTATTCTGTTCAAAATTTGAACTTTTCTTATTTTTTATTGTCTCTTATATTTTCATTACGTTTTCTTTCTAAACTGTTTTTTGTCTTGAACCAAGGGTCTATTGGAAACAACGGTCTGCATACACTTTATCCTCTTCACATCCCAGTCTGAAAATAATCTTGATAATGTTGTATATTTTGAGATTTGTCTTTCACCTTGTCCTCTATTAGAATTTTTTCAAGTGTCAATACAACTTTTGTGCTAAAAACTTGTAAATCTATGTGGTGGATATATGACTCTGCGGATTGGGAATTATTAGTTGATGTCTTAATTTCCCAAGGGAGTATATACTATGTAAAACGGAAGTTTTTGTTTTGTCCAAGAGTGTAGGAGGATGAGATTGAACTGTTGGATAGACAAACTCATTCCTGATAAAAAATTTCACTGGACAATTATTAACCAATTATTGCCTAACAGAATTTCACTTTATAGCATTTGTTTGCTATTAGGTGAAGTATTTCCCTCTCTCCTTTTTTACACTTTCAATTTTTACTTATTATTTTTTACAAATTAAGAATTATTTTTTTACCTATTATACCCTTAATTTATTTACAGAGTTCATGTTTAAAAAAGATAGATACTCTTTAATAAGTAATTTGATTTTGGAATTCTATCAATTAATAGGGTAAAATAGTAAATTTGAAATGTCAATTGTTATTTTCTTAAAATGTGTGTCAGGTAAAAAATGAACAAGTAAATAGTGACAGAGGGAGCATTAAAGTAGAATGACTTCAATAAATCTTTTGTTTTCCCCCTCCTCCCTTGCAAACTAGTACTTTTACTACTATCATATAAAATGATAATCCTACGGAGTTACTGTAAAGCAGAATACTGAGTTTAAGAAGGGTCTGCCACTCAAAAAGAGGAAAAAGTTTGTACAAAACCTGGGGTTGTTTGGTACAAAAATTAATAACGTAGAGATTAGTAACACAGAGATCAGTAACGCAGAGATTAGTAATATAAAGTTTATTTTTATCAAGTGTTTGGTTCATTACTTCTCACCATATTTTGTGTTTGAATTAAAACCCTACAAAAAAAAAATTATTTTTAATTATACCCTTGAATTATTATGCAATTTTCTAATTCATATAATTGGGTCAAGGTCGATAATTGTCGGATAACATTATTTTTATGATTTTAACTAGCTAGGAGAAGAACAATTATGTTCTCATGTTTGCTATGTTCTCACTTGAATTGTTTGAGGGTAAATAATTGTCATCTTAATAAATTGATCACTCACAAAACGTCAATTTTTAATTTTAAAAATTAAAGATAGATCATCTACTTTTAAAATCAAAAAGGCGGTAAAAATAGTAAAATCAAACAAATCATCTACAATTAAATATAAAAATTACAAGTTTTAGTTTTATTATGTATGCAATTTTATAAATTGTTCAAAATACAAATAATTAGAGAACCACATATATATCAACAAATAATACATTCAAGTAAAATCACAAATGTCATGTGGTGATTTATTACTTTTTCAATTAGTAAATGTTAAACAACTCATATTTCAAATATTGTATTGTTATAAATATAGTGAATGTCTTTCTTTGAGAGAAAATTTAGGAACCCTAACTTTCAGACCAAGTCAATCTTCCCCTATAAATAGAGGGGGTTCTCTTTATTGTAAAATCATCCCTTCAAGAGAAATATTAAGTCTTCTCTCTTCCCCCTACTTTCTTCTTCTGATTATTTTATAGTTTTATAACACATTATTAACACAAAATTGTACCATGAATTTGATTTTCTATTTAAGTGCAATTCTTGGAGTTCCACGAATGCAAGACAAGTATTTACTTGATAATATTTCAGTGTCATAATTATATTTCTGACATTATTTTAATCACTCT
The DNA here is from genome assembly GCA_029582545.1 of Solanum lignicaule. Classification (NCBI taxonomy): domain Eukaryota; kingdom Viridiplantae; phylum Streptophyta; class Magnoliopsida; order Solanales; family Solanaceae; genus Solanum; species Solanum lignicaule. The sequence goes on from JAJOOF010005948.1 coordinate 29,051, forward strand.
AATATTTGTAAAAAGTATGCCCCTTGTTTTGTTAATCCATTTTTTGTAAGAACTTTTTGTGCAATCAATATTTCTGGTGTAAATTGGAGTTGTAATCTTTCTTTGCAAACCTCGCCTTGATAATCAGCTAAATGCAAGTTTGGTCGATTCGTTTATATAGAAAGTTTTAAATTATATTATAATTATTACCAAGTTCAGATGAACAATGGGAATAGTGGTACTTTGCACGTATAATATTAGATTTGTCTTCCATAAATAATGATGTAGATCCATTCTCTATAGTGAATGTTATACTAGTGCATTATTTATTTGAAAGAAGACAAGTGATTGAATAATATCAGAGCTATGGATAATAAGAGACTAAGGAAGAAACATACTAGTAGAAAGTTAAGAAAAATAAAAAGAAAATTAAAGAAATTATATCCGGAATATAAAAAACTCAATATCACAAAAACTGATAACGATAAATTAGATCAATTAATAGATAATATATCTAAAATAGAATATAAATATATTCAATATTTAAAGCAACAATGAATAACGAGAATGAAGAATATAGACAAAAACTTAACGAAATAATTATAGCAAAAAGACAAGAATTAAGACATA
>JAJOOF010005949.1:0-14488 GCA_029582545.1 Solanum lignicaule
ACCTGATAGCTGGTGGCTTTTCAGTTTATTGATGGTTCATAATTAAGTCGAATCTCGTCATATATCTGTAGGTAGGTAAAGTAAGACACTTAAATTGAAACTCAGGGAGTATAATTTAGTAATCTCGTAAAAAAATACAGTTATATATATCTTTTTCTTTCTTGGATTTATGACTTATAAACTATTGTTTTTTGTTCTACTACTTCAGAGTCTCTGGAGGATGAAATATCACCCCAGGGCCTTGTTTTGGTCCCACGTGGAAGTGATGATAGTGTCGTTGTGGGTCCTCATGTCAGAGGCAGCCGATTACGAGCATCATCAGCTACTGGTGATGCGGAAGTGGACCTCCTCCTCCCCGGGACAGCAAGGTAATTTTTTGCTAGGCTTGACATTAGTATTTTCTTTAAGTTGTAGCACCCTTGTAGTCACAGTGTCTCACTGGGATGTATTACTCCCTCTGTTTCAATTTGTTTGTCTTACTTTCCGTTTTAGTCCGTTCCATAAAGAATGTCTCTTTCCTTTTTTGGCAACTCTTCAATTCTAAATTTCCACATGCCATGTTTAAGACGATAAGATTAAATGACATTTTGGTTCATTATATATGACATGTTAACCTTGATGACAAGACCTTTTAAGAGTTTCTTGCACTTAAAACACCAAACAGAAGAACACACATGACAATTGGGATTGGTGAAATCCAGCAACTTGTTTACGCCTCCTTTCAATTGCTAGAGATGCTGCACGAAAGCCTCTGTGCCTTCGCGCATCTAGTCTTGCTCTCTTTCGCGCAACTTTGCTCACGAATTCATGAAATGATATAAATATATATTTCAGAAAGAATGAAGACTTTAGCTACCACCCTTGTATTATCTACAAAATTTTAGTTGATCTTTTCATGTTATGATTTTGGTGTTGACAATTGTACATGCCTAAATTCATCTCTTTGCGCGTCAAGCAGATTCCAGATTCAGCTTGGGGTGAATATGCCAGCAAGGGCGGAGTACATACCAAAAGAAGGTCAAACGCAGGTGTTCCACGAAGTATATGACGTTGTGTTATACCTCGGGATAATTGACATATTGCAAGAGTACAACATGAGCAAGAAGTTAGAACATGCATACAAATCGATTCAGTTTGATTCTGTGTCCATTTCTGCTGTTGACCCAACGTATTACTCGGAGAGGTTCTTAGAGTTCATTCGGAAGGTCTTCCCTACATATGCAGTAGCAACTTGAACAGTATCCCCCCACCCCCAATCCTTAGCTGTTACCATGGAAATTCGTTCGGTTCCTTAGCCGTTACCATGGCAGAGGGATACAGCTGCTGTTTGTAATTTATTGAAGAGTGTACAATGCGGATTATGGATATGTAGTTGATAGCAATGCATATCAGTTCTTCTTTACAAGTTGGATACACAACTTGGAAGTTTATAAAGATTTTTACGACGACTTCAAGTGAATATACAATAATAACTGTGTATTAGATCATAGTAGACGACACTCTAGATCAGCCCCTATTTCAAGCATAACCAAGCGATTAGCAAGCAATTAATGTGTTAAAAGGATAGCTTAGGTCCTTTCATTTACACCTAAAACAGAGATTTTAGAAGTTGGCAACAAATTTGCTTTTAATCTAGTATCTGAAAAGCATTAAGCTACTTTTAAAATGGTATTCGATTACGTTCTCAAAAGCCTCCAAAGCTAAACGAATCGGCCTAACAGATACAACAGTTTCTGGCAACATAAATGATTTTGCAAGTTAAAATGGACGTAAGCCACAAACTTAAAAATCACCACAAAAGACGAATTTAACTCCATGCATTAACGGTAGGTTCTATGACTTCGGTTTCATCAACCCATGTTGGGTGGTGGAGGTGGTGGGCGCATTCCTTGGCCTTGCATCTGTTGACCTGGAAAACCTTGTGGAGGCATCATTGGAGGTCTCCCCATGTGTCCACCTGGAGTGAAATTAGCCATTGCTCCACCACCAACGGGAGGAGGTGGTGGGGCAGGTAAGTTACCTCCTGGTGGCATAGGTCTAGGTCCGTTACCCATAGGGGGAGGGGGTGGAGGCATTGATCCAGGGGCAGATGGTGGGCCTCTGGGTGGAGGATTTGGAGCTCCAGGAGGAAGACCTTGTGGTGGTGGTGGAGGTGGAGCTTGGGGTGGTGGAGGTAGAGGCCTGGATGAGGCACCAGGTGCTGACAACCCGTTGTCTGTAGGAGCGGTTGGTGGCTTGTTAGTCTCTGGTGGCTTAGTCTTGAAGTATAACTGCAACTGAAATTGATTCATCCAGAAGAGAGAGTAAGAGGCTAACCATGAAGAAATAGGTGAATTTCGGTAACCCTGCTGAGTAGTACAAGTTTGTAATTTAAGAAGACGACTCACAGTGAACATTTTTGAGTCTGGATCCCAATGCGAGAAAAACTTGGGAGTTGATTTGTCAACCTCAGTGCTTGGAACCTGCATAATGCAACAGAATCAATTCAATAATCAAACAACGAAAAGTGGGAACATATTATTAAAGTGGTCAAGATAATGTTCGACCATGAGAAAAGAGTTACCTTAAATGAAATGATCTCATATGGTTCAGCAGCAAACAGAAGAAACTGATATCTTTTGTCAAATGGTTGGATTTTCTGTCCAACGGGAAAGAGATACATAAGATTAATATCTAGTTAATCTTGGAAAGATATAAGAATTTTATTTTCCCAAAATGCAAAATCCAGAAAAGGGGCTCTTAAATAGCACTTTGTTAAATACAGTAGAAGTGTAGAACCACTCGAGAAAAGAATATTGGACATACAAACCTGTTCGAATGAGGACATGAATCGGTGCCTTGGCTTTGTGTTGTCTTCAATCTCAGGATATTCAATCTGCAACACTCACCACCATCATGAAACTATTAACCAGCGCAACACTTGGTTAAAGTAAGAAAAAGGGGAAAACCAAACGAATGGAAGGTAAACTTGGCTAGATCAAACTCATCATATACTAGTCTAGCATATATAATGTGCCAAAAGTGCATTTCTTGTGATCTGCACTTTTTCCTTCTATCATGACACATGCTTTGAGTATGTTAGCAGAGGTTGGTGTTGGTGCATTATAGTAGCAGAAAATAATTGAAGTAACCTACAGTTAGACCAATTACTATTAAGGAACCTATAGTTAGTCAAACTATTAAACCATATTCTTCCGTTGTCACATTTTCAAATTACACATAATCTGGAATCTGGATGAAGTCCTTGTGCTGCCTTATTTTACTGTTTCATCATCATAGTTCATACAATAAATGAGAATCCATGCAGTGCATCCAGAGCATAGGACTTGATCTCTTTGTTGTTACACTAGCCTCCAAGATTTTGAAACACATGATAATTGCTTTTATTTTTCATATTTTATTTTTGGGGCAAGGCAACATGCCAAAGCTGTGTTACCCAGAGATGTGTTTTGTACATATTAGGTACACCTCCTTTCTCAAATAACCCCCACAATAAACGCAGCCTGCCTATTGGTCTTTAACACAGACTTCTTTAGCAAAAACAATCACTTCAGTTTGATAAATTTCTACAGACTACCATTTCTCGTATTCTTAGCCTAAATAATATGGTGGTTTGCAAGTGGGAATCGGTTAAACTCAAGTTTGCTTTGAATGGAAATAGTCAAATCCAAAGTCTTGTAATTGTCAATCAGACAAAATGTAAGGCTATCTCCTAATATTAATTAGATCAAATTCCTAGAACAGATATATAATGTCAATATAAACGCAACTATAGGAACCACCGGTTATCCATCCAATCACATCAAAAAGGCATGTTAAAAAAATACAAGCATGACAAGCGAAACAACAGTATTGCAGAATAGGGAAGGCTTGCTGATACCTGGGTATCCATTCGTAAACAACACTCAATGGGAAGGATAGGTAAAAGAAAGGCTACGTCGAACAACCATTTGGTTCAAGTGACGTAAAGTTTTTGAGGCCCGAATATTTTTTCAAATGGATAATCTATTAAAACCTCTAAATCATGGCTGAACAAATCGATGTAGGATTTACCGACTCTCACATTTCTAAACATATCTAACAACAGCCCAAAGCACTGAACTAGTGTTCTTTAACATATAGTAAACTAAAACTACTGCTTGCATAGTTGTTAACTTTTATTTGGATATACTAAAACCCACCACACTCTCCCTAAAGCCCACCTACCTTCCCATGAGCCAAATAGTGGCTTTTCCCACTTTCCTCCCTGAAAGACCTGAACCCCCCAAAACCCATTGTTGGAGGTGGCTAGACATTTCCACTAGGCTATCCTTTCCTTATCCCATTTTGAACTTTCAAATGATAGTTCTGTAGTTATTCACTTCGCCAGTGAAAATGTTTTTACTTCCGGAACAAGTGAAAAATAACATCACACTATTCCGAAAGGTAGGGATGTTCAGCCATTAGATGAACTACTAAGTATGAACCATCAACAGGAAACAATGATGACTACCAGACTTAAATTGACAGCAGACACATCATCAAATTGAACGTGAAAGACACAAATAGTAAGTCTGACCTGGAATAAAAGAGATCTTTGTTTTGTCTCTGGATCAAATTGCTTGGTCACTCGGTAGCCAGGCCGACCAATTTTAACTGCAGTTCCAGGCCATAAGAAATTAGCACACAACACTCAAGAATCAAGGAAAATGGATAATCAATCATCATCAAAAATTCAAAATCTAAAAACTTCTTAGCCTGAAAGATATTCTAAGTATGATCGATCTCATTCCCAATGTGTAAATGGACAAAATTGAGCATAATGATTATAGAGGATTCAAAAAACAATCCCAACTAATTTAGGATTAAGGCATAATTGATTGATTGACTAGTTAAAAGGTTTTAAAGAACTTTGGTCAAGTATCGTTTCATAGAAAGCGAAATATTTTGTCTTCACTATTTTGGATGACTGAGGAAACTTGCCTCAACCTCAACTATTCTACCCTGCAAAACTCCATTCACCAAAGCTAGGCAGATCAAAACATATCACCTAACTTATTTGGTTTTGCAGGGATATGAACGACAGAAGTCTCAAGGATGTTTTGTAGAGCCCCTTGTCCTCACGTCCACTCCCACAGTCTCCTACGACCTTTGTTTGAACTTTTCCAACTCTTGGGTGCTAGAAGGCGAATTAATTTCTAAACATTCTTTCAACAGAATCAAATCTTATGGTACATAATTTATTTTTCTTGATAAATGTGGTGTTCCGTCCAAGTCGAGTGGCATACACAGCAAGACATGTTTATCAAGGCATTATCACTTAGCGCCAAAAAACGAGCAATTGAGGGTCAACGCTGGCAGGTGGCATAGGCGTGCCAGACACATGAGGTGATGGACGGTTACAAATCAAATGTTATCCTACTACCTTTCACGAACACATATATATAAGCTAGCTAATAGCTTTGTCCATTAAAGCTCAAGGCTTCCGCTAAAGGCAATGAACTTTGCCTTACTGAAAGTGAACCCTGGTCTCCATTGATTTGTCCTACTTCATTGACTAGGCCACACAGTTACAGTGTGAAATTGTGGCTAAGGTTACATAAACAATTGATGCTGTTAAACCCTAAATCCTATCCCTAATTCAACAAAGTAATAATAACACTAAAATCTCTGATATATCACCAAAATTAAGTCTCAAATTCAAATAACACAACTCATCAACCCGAAAAAAGTCGATTATTATGTCAAATCATACCGTTTCTTTTGAGAGTGACTTTGCGCTTATGAGGCTGAGGTTGAGCAGGAGCATCCTTAGCTTCACGAGCAGCTCTTTTAGCTAAATTAGTCTGATGCCGTTTTCCTTGAGTGTGAGCCAAGTAATTCCCTTCATTGTTGTGTAACGTCAAGCAAAGCTTACATTCATAGCTTCCGAGATGATTTCGCATGAAATAAGGATCTTTTGCGAGGTCTATGGTTTCTAAAGCTAACCGGCGCAACCGCTCACGGCGGTCGATTGCCTCGTTCTGGGCGGAGGCGGCTCCGCCGCTTCCCGGCTTCGAACCCCATTCTCTGTCCATTTCGTTCACTGAACCCGACTCGAAGAGCTACGAAATACAGATGATAGAGAAGTTGATATAGATAACCCGACCCGGTTCAGATGGATCAGGTCGGGTCAGTAAGCAATTCACATAGATTGGCCCAATATTTCAGTTCTATTTGTTCAATAAAATTCAGGATTTGCAATTGGACAATCACATAGATTTGGCCCAATAATTATTTAGGGAGGTGTTTGGTCTTGAAAATTCTGAATATTTGAAAAATATAATTTTTATTTTAAAAATTAAAATTGTTATTTAAGAATTGGATCTGTATTTAGTCATAAACAGAAATTAGAGTTTTTTTCTGAATTTATATGAATAATTATTGAGATTAACATATTTGATGGGATTCGTAAGTTTTAACAAATTCTTTTGAGAGGCATGAACATGAAAATAAACGATCAGAGTTTAATAAATGGTATACATATATTTGTGTGAAGACTTGCACATGAGTCACGATTCACAATTAACAATCATGTAGTAGAATAATTACACACAATCACTAACGTTTGTAGTAAGATGAATAAGATTTTTTCACTCTTAATTAGACGTTTCAGATATGAGTTAAGATATGAATTTTTTTTGATAGAAAACATTTTTTCTCTTAATGACCTTACACGATGCAAATCCAAACTAATGAGAGCTTTGATTTGAATATCAAATAGTACATGGTAATTTTTTTTAAAATGCAACATTATATTTTCTACCAATAGAACCATGTTAGTTAATTAGTCAATAATTCAATATACTTAAACAGAAAAAGGGCAAAAGAATTTTAAAAAAAAAAATCCCTTTCCAAAAGGGCTCTTATAAGATAAAGTAGCCGATATAAAGTTAAATATGAATTCAATTTAACTCTGGTATGATGATTTTCATCCTTAATTAGATTCTTAATTAGAAGTTTCAAAGTTGAGTCTTGATATAAAATCTCATTATGAAATACTTTCTTCTTAAATGGGTCTTATATAACGTAAACTTAACTAAATTAATCGTGAGTCAAATATATATATCAAACACTGACTTTAAAAAAGAAAGAAGAGAGACTTGAGACAACTCATTCCAATTAATAGAGGTGTGTGCTAAAGGGGGGCCTTATTTGTCAACAACAAACATTAAATTTTTGGATTCATATATGTTAATGTCAATATTTGATAGGAAAAAAATTGAATAATAGAAATCAGGTGGTTTGTCTTTTAATACATCAAAACTTTTGATGTTGACACTGGTCACCCTCATAAAAATGAACAATTAAAAAAATTTCCTTTTAAGTTTCTAAAGAAAGGAAATACACAACAAACAAACAAAACAAAAAAAAAAAAACTCTTGTCCTATCAAATATATTCTCCTTTTGTTTTGGACCTAAAACAAATTTTTTGTACTTAAGAAAACTCACAAAAATTAAAGGACAAATTTTAATAAAGGACTCTCTTTTTTAGTTTTTATTACTTTTTATAATTTATGGGCCTTATTGAAAATTTTAAAGGGAAAATGCTAAATTGAAGTATTTTATAAATTACTATAAACGTTGAACGTTGGTTAAATATTTTATTGTATGTTAGATTGAGCAACTATTAGACATGAGTTCAAATATTGTTCAAAATGATAATTTTCTAAGAGCTATATTTGTACGTCTTTTAGAAATAGTAACAATATATATTTGATGACTTGAAAAAAGAAATATTTACATAAATCAATACCACCTTAGGGAGTCATTAGGGATGAAACAATATTTATGGGCCATTTTTTGACATCTATATTTGAAAAAATAGTAATTCGTAAAATTTATAATTTTGCAATTACAAAAATTGAAAAAGTGATTATTTATGGATTTTACATGTCATTAATGTAATTGGAATTTGAGATAAAATACTTCATTAGAAATTTTTTTTTAGTTATAAAACATTAATAGTGTAAATATTTTTTACACTATCAATATATTTTGATTCATTATATTAAAAATTTCTCGTATTATGGTACTTTGATGTTTGATAGATTGTAGAAGATTATTTCAATTCTTTTAAGGTTGTCGATTACCTGTCATTAAGATAATTGGAATTTGAGACAAAATACTTCATTAGAAAAAAAGTTTTAGTTAAATACACTATAAATATAAATAATTTTTACACTATAAATATATTTTGACTCTTTATATAAGATTTTCTATTATTAGGGTACTTTGATCGATTATAGAAGATTGTTTCCATTCTTTTAAGGTTATCAATTAATTTATATGTAAATATCTTTTGAATGATAAATATAGTTAAATAAATATTTTTTATACGATCAATGCACAAAAATTCTTCTCTTAAAAGAATGATTGCTACCCCCTTTTTTATGGAAAAGAAATAAAATTATTTATAAAAAAATAACAAAAAACTTTGAATGTTTAATTTTGTTAATTTGAACTTGCCTCAACATAATCATGAAATAATGCACGCTTACTGATGTACTTTGTTGTCAAAGATTTTATTAATTTTCATAAGATATGATATTCTTATAATTTAACTCTATTAATAAGAAAAAGAGATTCTTTGGGACCATTTGGACAAGTTTTTAGAGTTTTTTTTCTTTCTTTTTTGAAAAAAAAAAGTTATTAAAAATTGGCCTCTAGGTTTGTCAAAAGAGTTTCCAGCACAATTTTTTTCTTTTTGTTTGATTGTTATTTTCGTTTGTTATATATGAAGCTCAACGACTGTTTTGGGAGATCTTTTGACAAACAAAAAATGTATTATTAAAATATGGGTCGGACGGAGTTACAGTATCGACTACAGATTAGATTGAAGCTAATTAACTTTGATTCAAATTATGTATAAGATTGTATATATGTCATTTTTCTCAAACCCTACTTATGAAAGTATATTGGATATATGTTAAATCTAGGCTAGAGATATAGTAATATGAGTGTCTACTGATTTGTTATCTTACGAATAATGCATATATGATAAATTGAAAACATTCAAAAGCTTTACAAAAGGAAAAGGCAAATTTTGAAAAATTATTGTAAAATTGTAGAACTTCTACAACCTCGTTAGAACCAAATATATATCATCAAAAATTATAGTGGACATGGTAAAGAGAGAGTGCGAAAATTATATGTATGGGGTGATTTTTATATTGTTTTGAAAAAAAAAAGTGTGTGATTATTTTCTATGCACCAAATACAAGTTTCATTTTAAAATCTTTTTACTATTCATATAATTACTCAAAAATCTAAAATGATATAATATATACCAAATTTTCTTTAATCAAACCGGAAATATATGTAACATTTTCAGAAAATATTATTATTGAAAGTGCATCGCATATTCTAGATATCTGATAAATACATACTACTCCATCCGTTCACTTTTACTTGTCACACTTTAACTTGACACATTTATTAAAAAAATAATTATTGATATAGATATTTTACCAAGCATCCCCCTATAAAATGATTGTCTTCAAAAATGATTTGAAAAATAATTATTTAATGTTGAGGGTAAAACATGGAAAAAAATTATCGTATTTTCTTGATATGTCAAAAGTGACAACTAAAAATAAAAAACTATTTTAGAAATAAGTAACAAGTAAGTAAAAGTGAATGGAGAAAATAATTGTGCTACCCACTGCACACTCATTGAAGCAAAAAATAAAATAAAATAAAATAAATAATACAAGTATTATTATGTTCTTGATAAGGCTGAATATATAAGTCCATTCCCCACACTTAAATACTCCTTGGCCTACAATGTTTCTGGTTTTTTTCACACACACTCAATAATATTTGTAACCATTTTGAAGTACACTTTGACCCAACTCTTTTTTTTTTTGACTTTGTTCTATATATACAATTTGACGGTCAGATAATTGGATCGTATCAATGTCACGACCCAAAAATAGACGTGATGGTACTCGTCTTATCCCACCAAGACAAGTCAGCCTAAAACTCAACCCTTACAATAAAATGTGGAAATTTTGATAATCAACTCAACAATACCCCAAAAATCTGGTTGTCACGTGTAGAAGCCTCTAATGTGTTATAACAAAATTGAAGGAAAATACAAGTTCAATGACATTGTTTCTAGAATAGAACAAGATCATAATTAAGGAGAAAGAAGGTCCGCTGAAATGAAAAGCAGCTACCTCACAAACTTCCACAAGAAGCCTCAAACAAGGAGAAGAGAAAATATCACAAAAGTCCGGGCTAGTAACCTACAAAAAAATGTAGTAGCAAGGGGTGAGTACCAAACCACACGGTACTCAGCAAGTAAACTTCTAAACACAAGCTAAGGGGATAGAATACGGGTACTCCTTACACACCAACCGAACCTCCACAACTACAACCTACATAAAACCAGCCCAACCTAACAGTTCACAGTTACATTGCACCCAACTCAACAACAATCACTTTAACAAATTACATATCCTCAACAACAAACTCAATATTCATCAATCGCAACTTCCACAAAAAGGCACTCACAAATATCAACAATACACAAGATCAAGTTCATCAAATAGAGGTAATCAAATATCAAGTACTTTTCAACAACAATTAAAACACATAATCATCAAGAATGAAGGATGTCATGGAATGCAATGCATTATGACACCATGAAATGATATGCCTCAAAATACCAAGTACTCTCTCAACCGTATATACATGATACTCTTCGGAAATAAATCGAGAGTTCATGACCCATGGGGGACTCACGAGGTCCATATACCGACACGGACGATCTCCACGTGTCTGTGCGGACGATCTCAACGCACTATCATAAATCAAACAAATTCCGCACGGACGATCTCCACGTGCCCAACTTATACTCAATCTCATGTCAATGCATGTGCACAATATAATTTCAAATAAAGGGGATGATGATCTCAATCAAATATCAATATGAAATGTAATCACCTCAGCTATCACAAGTATACGGGTTCAATAAAGAACACAATCACACATAAACGATTAATCACATTGCCTTTTATTACCCCTTTTTCATCATTAGAATTAATTAATGTGGACAAGTCAACCCATCACCAAGTCTCATTATCCCCAAACACATATTACAAGGAAATACACGAATTCCATACACTTAACAAGGGTTTAGAAATCCACTTGCCTCAATTAATCAACAATTCACTCTGGGAGTTGAGTCTTCCCCTTTCGTTTGGCTTCCAAATGAATGCAATCTATTCAAACAAATATTCACAATAAGATTTCAAAACTAACAACACCCATATGTGTCTAGCCTTGACCCAAAAACTCACTCAATCTATAACAAAGTCTAGGGTTAAGTCATAACCTCTCCAAATACTACAACTCTAATAGTTTTTTATATAATATAATACACCGATATTAATTGCATATCTCAATATATCAAACTTGAATCATAATTTGATAACTATAAGAAAATTGTGAAACCAAAAATTAATGTCATAACCACTAAACTTAAATACAACATACGACATAAAATTCAAAACCAAACCATCAGTTGATTATCACAATTAATTAACAATCATGTGGCCATTATTACATAATGATTGGCCACTGATGCATTCACTTCCAATTCCAAACATATGTACATAAGGTGGCAGAAGTTAATTTACAACAATCAAACTTTCAACTCGTTTCACATTCAATAATAATAATAATAATAATAATAATAATAATATGCACAAACTCGCCTATATTATTCAAAAATCTAGTCTCAAGTGATTAACCCATCATTAGATCATTAGCTTCGTTAAATGATATCAACATTACATAATTCTTAAATATAATATGCTTGCCATTATTTCTGGCCGAAATTTCCAACAAAAATAACTAAAATTTAGACTTTCTCTCAAAGATATATAATTATACTAATGTATCTATCCTAGAATTACTACAAATAATAAAAGTTGAACTTGAGGTTTACCTAAAGCACGAAACAATTTTCTTGCGGCACCAAACTGCCTCCATGTTGAAGCCGTAGGTTAATTATTTTCAGACTCCTTTCTTATTCTTTTTACTAAATAAGATAATATGTATTAAAAGTAATAAACCTTAGTAACTTATTTTAATATTTCAGACTTGGCCCATTATTATTAATAATAAATAAATTACCCGCAAATTAATTAACTATTGTTAAATGACTATTCAAAATTATCAAAATGACCTTTCGGGTCCGGGTCATTACAATCAAATAATTATAAATAAATTTCTACGATAAATTTATCATATATCTATATATCTTAATTATCTCCCATAAGACAAGTTTAGGATGAAAAATAACAAACTACAATCTTAATTAAAGCAATATGTCACACCAAATAGAGTAGTCCTAGCTAGAACCATATATTTCATAATTCTATATTGGAAATAAATTCTATAAGAAATAAATGTCCAAAATTTGTGCCTAACGATATGAAAAGTAGATGCTTCATTTAATTTTCTCCACTCCTATGAGTCCTATCGTTATTTCTCGTAGCCATTCACTCAATCGCTTAAACTAAAAATATTATATATAATTTGTATATAATATATATAACAACATATATATTGATTATCACGATAGGTGTTTGATCTCCAATGAGACAAACTTAGCATAACCAACTTTACGAATGAAAATAACAAACTATAATCTTAATTAAATTAAAGTGATTGTCACACCAAATAGAGTAGTCTTAATAATACATTACCTAACTCTATATTGGAAAAATAAATCCTATAAGAGCCAAATAGAGTAGTCCAAAACATACATAACCTAACTTTATATTGGAAATAAATTCTATAAGAGCTAAAAGTCCAAAATTTGTGCCTAACAATGCTAAAAAATAGATGATTCATTTTCTCGCATCTATCATTATTTTTCTTGAAAAAAAAATTAATCTAAATAATCGTCCACTCATATGATTAATTAGTCTATATATATGATTATGACTATATGTGTTAGATCTCCCATAAGACAAACTTAGCATAACCAATTTTAAGGATGAAAATAACAAACCACAATCTTAATCAAAGTGAGATATCTCACACCAAATAGAGTAGTCTAGAAACATACTTTATTTAATTCTATAATGGAATAAATTATAAAAGAGTTAATTCCAAAATGTGTGCTTTGCAATACTAAAAGTAGATAGCTTTCATTTTGCTCCACTAATCTCATCTTTTTCTCTAAAAAATTAACTTAACTAATCGCTCACCCAATCGCTTACACCACAACAACATATTCAGTGAAATCTCAATAAATGAGGAGTGGAAAGGGTAAAGTATATGCAGACCTTACCACTCTCTTATAGAGATAGAACTACTCCCTCTGTCCCTAATTATTTGTCTATTTTTCCTTTTTTTAGTTGTCCCTAATTACTTGTCCATTTTGACAAATCAAGAAAGGACAAAATATTTTACCTATTATACCCTCAATCAATTACTTTGAAAAAAGTAGAACCTCTTGAAAATCTTAAGTTTTTAATTAATGCACTTCATAATTAATAGGGGTAAAATGGTAAACTCACTATGTCAATAATTGCTTTCTTAATAGGTGTGTCAATTTAAAAGTGGTCAAGTAATTAAGCACAGAGGAAATATTTTCAAAAAATCCTCAACTCAAGTGTGTATATATATACCAACTAGGAAAAGTAAATAATAAATTCAATCGGTTATTTGCGTAAAGATTTCAAAAAAAAGTATAAATTATAGGAACCACATATTATAAGTACTAAATAACATCCTATCCCTTCTAGTTTTCTATTTACCAAAAATCCCTTAAAAATGATGTTTGCGGGATACATAGCGTTGTGCACGGGATACATTAGGTTTGATACATTCCACATAGCGGGATACATAGCGTTGTGCACGGGATACATTAGGTTTGATATATTCAACATAGCGGGATACATAGCGTTGTGCACGAGATACATGCGGGATACACAGCGTTGTGCACGGGATACATAGCGTTTGATACATTCCACATAGCGGGATACATAGCGTTGTGCACGGGATACATAGGTAAATAAAGGATTTTTGAAATTTTTGAAATAAGTAGGGATAAATGGATATTAAGATAAGTAAAGGAGTGTAGTTAAGTAATTTGTCCCAAAAAAAATCCTAAACAACAAACCAAAAAGTACTAGTGCACTAGAAAGAGCCCTCATAAGTCATAATCAAACAATTTTGGGCCCAAATTCTCGATAACCCGTACCAACAAATGGCCCACTTAGATGTTGACCCACCACCAAAAGTTACAACTCAAAGCCTGGAGCCCAAATTATATACTCCCTCCGTTTCACAAAGAATGACCTGGTTTGACTTGATACGGAGTTTAAGTAAATAAAGAAGACTTTTGAATCTTGTGGTCCTAAATTAAAGTTATGTCAAATGTACAAAATTGTCCTTAATCTTGTGGTCTTAAACATGCCACGTGGAAAGCAAAAAGTAAAATGTTACC
>JAJOOF010005950.1:0-60298 GCA_029582545.1 Solanum lignicaule
AGTTTCAACGATTTAAAGTTCTTAACATTGAATTTATTAAATTTAAAATATGGGTTTATCATATAAAATTTGTTAAAGCTGTAGGATTTTTGCATACATAATCATATTCTTGTCTAAAATAGCATGTTAGATTATAATTATTCGTCATTGTTTATAACACTTTTCTTTTCATTAGATCTACCTAATTTAGATATTGTATCAAATAGATTATTTAATAGCATTTTTTATTGAAAAATATTGTATCCTCAATCTCATAACATAAATTTGAGACTTTTGATCTGAGAGTTAAATAATTTAATGGATGGAGGACTGGCAATCTTTCATATTAATAAATTTATGAAGATGAGAAGCACAAACACTTTAAGGCTAATTTCATATTAAAAAAAAAAAAAAAAGAGAAAGGTAAAAAAGAATAAATTGGATATAATTCATATTTATATAAGACAACATTTGAAATTTGATATTACATAACTCAGAAGATAAATCGTAATACTTAACTATATTCTATCTTTGTTTTTTTTTTAAATTACAAAAATTCTTTAAAGTTATAGAATTTCGGATACATCAGGAACCTGCGGATACATAGCTTACAAATTGCGAATGATACATTACGCAATAGGAGAGATATATCCGAAAAAGGAAAGGAATGTAATCGAGAGGAAATTTTTATACGACCATTCATATGGACCTAAGACCACTTATGGGCTTTGGGCCGTGTCCATAACAACTAGCAATACTAGCACTTTCTACATCAATTTGACTAATGATTATTTTTACACTTTTGATCAACATTTGTTTTTTATTTCCTTTGCTGTCCTCACCTTTTGTTCTTTCTAGATTAATATAAGTAGACATATTAATTTTTATTTTATTTTTTTGTTACCAAACATAATATTCGTAGAAAGCAAGAAATTGTGGATAGGTTCATATTTTTTTGGTTATTCGGTTTGTTTGTGTGAGCTTATGTGTGAGGAATTGGGGATATTTTAGGTTTTTGGACGGGTTATACAGGTGGGTTAAGTGGATATGGGTGGATTTTTAAAATTTGGATTTAATTAATTGGTCAAATCAGGTCCTTCCGTAGGATTGCGTCACATGTCCCTATTTGGTCTTTCGTTAGAATGAAGGGAAAATATGTTCTAATGTTTGGACGATAGGGGCATCAAAGTCTCAAAAGTATGATGAAGGTTATCTGTATATCATTTACGATAGTTCAAGAGTACATTTATCCATTTTCCCTAAAAGAAAAAGAAGCAAAATGTAAATACACCAAACAATAATATCTAAACCCTTCTTAAAATTATTTGTCACCATATTAACTAGTAATCCCAATTGTTTTAAGAGTTATTAATGGAAAGAAAAGAACCACGTCAATTGAAATAATATGAAAATTTTATGAGTAATCTGTTTCTTCCAATATATTATATTTACATTTTATATTATTATACTGTATTATAAAGTGGGCAAAAATAACCATTTGCTCAGTGCAAGTTCTAGATGCTTGCAATCAAAATAGTGGACCCTTTAATAATATAAAATAACGTAAAGTAGCATCTGTCAATTCAAACTTTATTTTGATTTAAGTATATAATATAGTAATGTCCAGTGTCCAAGATATTTCCCTTACTTTTGGGACATATGCAAGATATTTCCAACCAACATTTTACTACAATATATTTTCACAAGATATAATATCAATTTAAATCTGTCAAAAACAAAAACTTCATCTTTTTTCGTCCCTAATTTCCATACCTTCTTGATTTTGAGTAGGTACTCATTAGTGGCAGAGTCGGAAATTTCACTAAGATTATTTAAAAAAAGTGAAATTGCTGGTAAGATTTGAACATGTGGCATCCTAAGCACATGCTTTTTCAAGACATCTAAAATTACTAGACTACACCACCTTGTTCTGTCAATAGTGTCCAAAATATGTTATTTAATCACTTTGTATATCATTTTACTTATATATATGATATTATTTTTTGACGAAGGGTGTCAGATTGGACACCCTGACTATAACATAGCTACACCCCTGGTACTCGCAATTTTAATATTGATAGTTTCTTACACAAAACTTTTAGCAATAATAAATACTCACATTAAAGTCTTTACCAACATTAGTATTTACAGTATTACTGCATCTGAAATTTTGATTTCCCATATCCACTACCTAAAAATCTGCAAGTGGTCCATTTTGTGAAAAGACAAGGAAAAAGATATATGTAATAATATCAGAAGAGAACAAAATTTCAAGTTAAATGGTTTTTTTTTTCTGGGGTCCAGATGAATAACTAGCTCCAGAAATCTCTGGAATTTTATTCACTGTTTGGCTAAAAAGGAAAAAAAAATAGTGATAAAGGAATAAAGAAATGTTTTAATTAGCTGCATTTATGAAGGTTACATTAATGAATTCATATTATATATGTCCTCCAATATTGCCTTTTTATTTATGGAAAATATTAATGTCAGAGTTTTTCCTATTAATTTATTTTGGATTAAAATGAAGTTACCTAAACTCAAAAACACGCTTGGACACCCATAACAATTACACCTCAATTTAAAATAAGTTGACGTTTGTTATTTCGATTTGATTGCTCAAGATATTTTTTTCTAAAAAAATAAGGTTATTAATTAAAAACTAGAAAAATAAATAGAGAAAACAAGTTTTATAAATAACATTTCAATTCCTCAGCGTCTCCTCTCGATCACTCCCCGTTCATCTCCCCGGACCACCCCATGCCACCTCACCCTATACCCATAATATTTTTCAGGATGACAATATAAATATTCATGTGATAATAAATTTTTGTTTGTCTATCAAACGTCTTAAACGAAATTTAAAATCACTAAATTATATTAAAGAAAATATTTTTCTTCATACCAAACACAACTTAATCTTATAATTTAGTGCAATAGTTAATTTTGTAAAGAAGCAAGGTTGATTTGGAAAAGTAATTTTTTTTATGCAAAGTGCTTAACAAAGAAGAAATCATAATGTTACAATTTCCTCCTGTCAAGAATTATTAAATACTAGACTTTTAAGAAATTTTTGGATGTTGAGTATAATAGAATTGAAAATATCATGACTTCTTTGATCATTTCCCTCCAACTATTGTTTCATGTACAACCTTTTTTACAAAAATAAAAATTTGAACTAAAATCACTTTTACTATTTAAATTTATTAACTAAGTAATACCAAAATAATAAGTAAAGCAATCGTTGTTTGACTTATTAAATTGAAAACCAGACCGTTTATACCTATTAGTCTGTCCATTTTGTCTCGACCTAATTAATGAATAGAACACTTAATTTTTCTCCGTCCTCAATTCAATAAGTTTACAAAATAAATATACAAATTTAAGGTCCCTCTTCATCCTAGGTCAAATTTAGAATCCAAGCAAGCAACCATAAAAAGGAATTTGAGACAATTCAAAATGTTATAATTTTTTATTACTACTTTTGACCAGAAAGAGAAAGATGCAAACTAATTATAAAGAATTTAGATTAGTACAAAGTTTTATCTACCATTTTAGGTTCAATGAACAAATAAAACTCTCCTCCTACCAAGACCTTCCCAAAAGGGTTACTCCATATTAAAAAAAGCAAAAAGGGACTAAAAATATCTAAGGACCATACCATAAACTATTATTATTATTTTCAAAACCTATATTCATCAAACTATGACCTAACATCTCTCTCTTCTCTCTCACTCTTGACCTCCATTAATACTACATATTAATATTCCATCTCCTTCTCCTCCAAATCTAAATCCAAATCTAATTTTACAAACTTTTTTACCTCTCTATATCCTCCATTTTCTTGGAAAATTATTTCTTTCTCTCATTTTCATCTAAATCTTGATTCTCCTCACTCACAAACCCTAAAACTCCCAAAGATGTTGTAGCTAGCTAGCAACACTCTCTTTGAACTTCAAAACACATTAATTAAACATATTTTCCTTTATTCAAGATTTAACTTTCTAGTATACCCCTTGTTAGATCAAGATTTATATGGATCCTAATTTTGGTGTCCCAATAAAAGAAGAGTTTCCTAGATCTAATGAGCCTAGTATGTGGATTCCTCAACCAATGGAGGGGCTTCATGAGAATGGACCTCCACCATTTCTAACAAAGACTTATGAATTTGTGGATGATCAAAACACCAATAATGTTGTTTCTTGGAGTATAGGTAATAATAGTTTCATTGTTTGGGATCCTCAAACTTTTGCCATGAATCTTCTTCCAAGGTACTTCAAGCATAGCAATTTCTCAAGCTTTGTCAGGCAGCTCAATACTTATGTAAGCATTATTTTAAATTCTCTAACCAACTCAAAAATAGTATATATGAGCTAGCACACAAAATACTTATATATATAGAGGGAACAAGAAAGACAAAAACTTGATGTGTTCTACATAATGATATATACTATATAATTGTTGATATTTATAGTGCTCTAGAATTTTCTCATGTTTGTGAAGCTTCTAGTGAATACTTTGAATTTTGAAATTGCAACTTGCACTAGATTCTTTTTTTCCTAAAAAAGCAACTTGCACTAGATTTGTTTCTTTTGTTTAAAGTATATATTGTGGAGAAATAATAAATCAAATTTGACTTTAAAATGGAAAGACATAGAAGTTTAGAGAACTTATACACATGTATCTACAACTCAATCACTAATCAAGGAAGTGAAATCTTCACTGATAAAACAAAAAAAAATGTACATTTTCTTATGTATAGTTAACATTACCACAACTCATGAGCCAATTCCAATTAACTTCTGTCCAGCAACAACATTTCATTAGTTTATGTAATTTCTCCTAACAATATTTCTTGTATGAATGCACAAAGACAATTATATTATGAATTTAACTATTATACCCGACAATTTATGTAAAAGACTTTTTATACTATCATATCAGCTAAAAGATAACGATAGTAACAAGTCAATAATATAAAAATTACCTCTACTATGATCAATATATATAAGTTAAATCCTATTATGATTGCTTTTCTTTTTTCTTCCCTAATAGATAAATATTACTAGCAATGTGAATTATCATGTAGGGATTTAGGAAGGTTAATCCAGACCAATGGGAGTTTGCTCATGAAGGTTTCTTGAGAGGGCAAAGGCATCTCTTGAAAACAATTAGAAGGAGAAAAACAAGTAATTTCCATCCTGGACAAGGTTCAAATCAAGGTATAGACTCTTATATTGAATTGGGAAAGCTTGAGATAGATGGAGAAATTGATCGATTAAGGCGTGAGAAGAAAGATTTGATGATGGAATTGGTGGAGCTTAAACAACATCAACAAACTACAAAATCACACATCAAATCAATGGAAGAAAAGCTTAAGAGGACAGAAGCAAAGCAACAACAAATGATGAATTTCTTGGCTAAAGCAATGCAAAATCCAAGGTTTTTGGAGCAAATGATGCAACAAAAGGAAAGAAGGAAGGAACTTGAAGAAGAAATTAAGAATAAGAGAAGGAGGCAAATTGATCATCATCAAGGTCCTATTAATATTGTTGGAGATTTAAACCATAGTGTTAATAATATTGATGGAAATTTCAATATAAAGATGGAACCTCATGAATATTATTATGATGAAATGAATGGATTTGATGATCTTGAATTGGAGACATCACTTGGTATGAGCATGAAAGGAGGACCAAGTGAGAACACAATCAATTTTGAAGAAGACTATAATATTGAGAATACATCTATTGATCATGAAGGATTTTGGGAGGGTTTGTTGAATGAAAATATTGAAGATGAGATCAATTTACTTGAAGGAGAAAATGAGGAAGATCATGTGGATGTTTTGGCTTATCAGCTTGGATTTTTGGGTTCTACACCAAAGTAAAAAAGATCATTTCACTACTATTAGTTTTCCCTTCTTGTCTTTTGTATGGTTTGGATTTTAGTTCTACGTGGAGGAAAGTCCAGTGCACAAAACATTTCGTGTTCATACAGGATCCTGAGATTATTAGATGCTAATTACTTGGGAGGATGGCAATTCTTTTGCAAAAGAAAGCAACATACTCTACAAGTTAATTTAGTTTGATTTTATGATTCTCAAGTGTTTTATGTTCCTTTTTAACTCTTGGAAGGTCAACTTCCTTTCTTCATTATTGAATGTACTTTGTCCATTGTTATTTTGCTACCTTATTTTCCTGTTTAAACACTTGTAAGGATATAGTTGCCCGGTATATATATCGGTGGAAAGTAGAAGTACTCCATAAAATTAATCAAGATGGTAAGCTAGTCTAAACATCACAATTATAAAAATAAAAAAGGACTAATTTGATAGCTCATGGCATGGTGGTCAAGCTTAAATCGATTTTTTTTTGGTTTTCCACCCGGTGCCCGGCATCCACATTGGAGCCTGACTATATCCGGATCAATTCACACCGGGAAGTCCTAAAGGCGGCTTTGTGCTGAAAAAGACTCGAGCCCAAGACCTATGATTAAAGATGACAGAGTATTTATACTACATCAAAAATGATCTTTAGCGCCGCAACTAATTAATGGCAATAGCTTAATTGCCACTAAAAATGTATTTTTAGCGGCATTTAGCACTCTTTGTAAATGTCCCTAAGCCTATAGCGACATTGGATCCAATGACAATTAACTAATGTCGGTAAAGGCTTTATCACTCTTTGTTAATGTATATATTTATTACCGCTAAATATTATTTTTGTAGTAGATTAATTACCACTCCACCACAATTTCTAATTTCCATGATATATTGATTTCTAATAAATCGAGTTTATTAAAGAAATTGAGTGATATTTAGCAATGAAATGATAGAAAGGGGAGATTTTCTTTGTATCTAATGAAGCTCAAAAAATATCTTTGATAGTTTTGAATATTGAGGGATTATAAAATTAGAGTAAAAGCTTAGATTTTGTTTGATTGTTGGCAAGCATGTCTCAATTTCCATTGACAGAGCATATTTTTACTAATTTATTTTGGTGGGTCGACAGAGGCGGACCGACCTTTCTTATTTCTTCGTAACTTTTTCACACGACTCATCAATAAAAATGACCTAATTCCTAACTCTTAATTCTTTTTATGCACAAAATCAATCTCCACTAATTTATTTTTTGTTTCAAAATAAGTGTGTTTTTAATTATTTTCTTAACTTTATTTAAAAGAAAAGTGATATTTCATAGTATAATCAAGAAGACATTAATGATATTATTCCAATTTTTACATAATTATTAACAGATTACATCGTTTTCAAAATATTTATGAAAGATAAATTAATAAAAATACATTTTACTTATTCGGAGTGAGTTCTTTTTTAAGGGTGTTTGGACAAACTAAAAATATGTATCAATTATTTTAAAACTAGAAGAGTACTTTTATCACATATTAGTTGTGTTATGCACCATTCAACCGTTACGGAATTAACAATATATAGTCATTTGCCTCGAGAATTAAAATTGCCACAAGAAGAAAACAAAATGCCATATGGCAGAAGATTAATTAATCATGTAAATAGGTCTAGATCGAGTTGGTAGCAAATCTAAACTATCAAAATAAAAAAAATAAAAAAGTGATAATAGTTTCAAAATTATCAGTGATAAATTCGAAAAACACACCTAAACTATTCGGAATTTCCAAAATGTTGGATGGAACATATAGAATATAAGTCGGCGCATACATGTGATTTAATTTTTCGACTATTAGGTACAGCTATAGTATATTCTGTACATCATAAATTACAAGTTGAAGGCCGAAATGCGCTTCTGCGCCGACCTAGGAATTAATATTATTACCATATATGTAAGTCTTAAAGAATGTGCCTTAGGTTCACCATATATCTACTAGTTTTTTTACATTATGTTACTCTCCTTTCACGAATTACTACGTTTATCCAAGTGATTCACAACGATAAAAGAATCAAAAGATTAAAAATTCATCTTTAAATGCAACGATGCATAAGGTATTGCAGAATTTGAACACGCGACTATTAGGTTAAAAATTCAAATACTCTACCAACTATACGATGCAATAGTATGTAAGTTTGAATAAATGAAAAAAATAAGATGTATTGAATGATTCCAGAAAAGAATTATGAGTAAAGTGGAAAATGAGGATAAGGCAATTAGGTTGGCACTGCAGATATGTTTGCTTCAGCACATTTACAGACACAAAAGGTCATCCTTGTTTTCGGCTTTCCTCGGCATTTGTAAATATTACTTCCTCTGACCTAATTTATATGAGTTAATTAATATAAGAATGAAAGATAGATTTTTGAAACTTGTAGTCTGAAATAAGTGGATTACCTTTCTTCCTTTGGAAGTAGTTTCTCCACACTGATTCACTTTGCTATTTTATAACTCATGACAAATGAGGCTTATGGGCTTTCATTAATTAGATCGATAGATGCATTTCCATGAAAATAGTGTATATTCGATCCAATTCTAACATTTCCCATTTGATAGCATCATATAACAATATTTTTACATATACTATGGCTATTACAACTTTAAACGGTTCTTTCCGATGAATATGGCAATTTGCTTTACTTATTTATCAGCATAGAAAAGGAGTAGCTGATTATTTAAGAGAAACTTTCATAAATATGTTATACAGTTTGGATCATAATGATCATTAGTAGCTATAGTTTATCTAATTATAATTCATTATAACAATTTGAGAGAGGAGAGAAGCGAGCGAGAGTTTGGAGAGAGGGGAGAGGAGGAATGCTAATTAATACATAATTGTATTTGACGGATACAACTTGTATCAACGAATACAATTTGATACATATGTTGCATTCGATACAAAAAGACTATAATGGAGAGGACAGAGGTGAACAAGATTAGGAGAAAGAGGAAAAATGTTAGTGTGGTTTTGGATAGAGAGAAGAGAGATACTAGATACAAGTTATACTTGACGAATACAAGTTGTATCAATACATATCACTATGGAGGTCGTATTTCAAATGTATCAATATAGGTAATTGTATCAATACATATGAAGGTTGTATATCGTATATACATCAATACATGCTATATCAATATGTATCAATACAAGTTATATTAATATGAAAACCATATCAAATGAAGTCACAAGGTAGAGATGTCTCATATACAATCCCATCAAACCATTACCTATATCAGATTTTATGAATAGTCTATTTCGAAATCGTGAGAGAGATATATCAAATATATCATACCGTATCATATAAAATCATGAGGAAGAGATGTATTAGTCTATTAGATACAATTCCAGCAAATCTTTATATGTATTAGACTGTATCAATGATTTTTTTTCCAAGCTTTAATCTTTGTGTATCAATTGTTATCAAGCCGATACATATTGTATCAATTCATCATTAATACAATTGTATGTCTCTACTATCGAGTTTCACCATTAGATATTATCTTGAGGGGTAAAAAAATAGACTGATACAACCTATGAAAAAGGAGATAGTGTAAAACCTTGTATATCTATGTTAACAGATATTTTTAAACTATAGCTATATATTGTAAATATAATAGTTATGTTTGTATAAATAAGTATTTTTTTCATTATTTAAGCCATGATCCACCTAAACGCAGAGTCTTAGACCATGAAGACTTCACAAGTTAAATTCCATTTTGCAAAATATGGGTGTAGGTGCAAACAACACAAGCCCACGTCAATAATTAATGGACCAATACTTTTCCAATTTCCTTAAGAATTAGGTGGGATAATTAGTTTTGAGCTAACGGTCAAAGTTTAGCCATTTAAAATATTTCGTTCACTTTTACTTGTCACTTATTTTTAAAATAAATTTTCATTTTTTTCTTGTCACTTTTGTCATATCAAAACAAAACAATTATTTTTTCCATGTCTTACCCCTAACATTAAATATTATTCTCCATATCATTTTTCAAGACTCAATACTAAACATTAATTAATATAGAGATACTGTGATAAAATACAAATATCAATAATTATTTTTAATGGGATGCCAAGTCAAACAATGACAATTAAACATGAATGGAGGGAGTACAAATTAAAAGTAGCTATTACCCAATATTTAATGAGAAAATTAAATTTGTACAAGCTATTTCTACTTAAAACATGGAATAATTCCAGCAGATGATGTTGAAATTTGAAGATTGATGAGCAAAATTTCTTGATCAATTCGTAAACTTTAAATCTCTATTAATGCAAACTCCAAAAATGATCCATGAAATTTAATTTTTTCACAATTTTTTAAAAAAAACTTGTCAAAGTTTCAAACACTAAATATTCATAAAGTTCAAACACCACCAACTAGTCATAGAGTTCAAATTGATAATGCTCAAACTAGAAAAAAAAAAGATTTTCTAAAGTATTTTTCGTATTTTAACTAGAATATTTTTATTTTATCATTTTCTTTTTTACACAAATTAAGAGACAATTTTACTAATTCACCCCTTAAAAAATTTCTTGAGATTTTACGAACAAATGTGAATACTTTCAAAAAGAATTAATTACAAAGATAATATAGGAAAATTTAATTAATATTTTTTTTTAATTCAGCAAGATGAACCATTAATATCGAAATAACTATTTTTAGTAAGATGATCAATTAATATTAGACGGAGGAACTAAAAATATCATATAAATGGATAACTACTAGTAATTTGCCTTTGGAGTTTGGGTATTGTTTTCTCACCGACAACGCTCTCTTTTTCAATTGGATGCTAAGGAATAATAAGAAAAATTATTCATTTCACTAGACTAGTCCCATTTAAATTGACTAATAATTACATTAGTTGTATTTTAATATAATTAACTCTTTTTTAATTATTAACTTAACAATATTATATGAAACAATTTCATTTTCTTTTCCCTTCCATAAGGATTTTTAAATTACATGATGGTCCATTCAGATGGAGACTTGTTTAATAGATTGTTTCAAAATTTCAAAAAATGTCATTTTTCACTTGTGTTAATTTGATATAAAATAATTAACTTTATTGGTAGCAAAGACCAAGTGCACTACGGTTAATTAGATGCGTCAATATTTGTTTTTATAATGTTAGCTTTCGGAAAACTTAATTAGGATGACAAGCTAATCTTTGTGGAAAAATAAAGTATCTTATAAGTTATATGAATGATTAATATTTTGAAATTTGGCATGAAAATGAATATTAATATATCGAACTAGTACTTTTTTATTATATCTTAGGACAATCTGCAATCGTTATTCTTCGGATGCACATTAGGTAATCTATTCTTGTACAATAGCTTGTGAACCATATAAGAGATGTAAATTATAATAGATAAATTTAGTGTGACAAGTTTGATCAGAGGAGACCTCAGTCATCATGATACCCTTTTAAATTCCGCACTTTCAACCTTAAAATTATGACTTCGAATTATCAAGAAAGCAAAAAGGTGATGAAGGTCAAATTTTTACCCCAACTCAGCTATTCTTGTGCCTTATTGATCTACTATATTAATGTAAAAAAATAGAAATGAAATCAACTTTAAAAATAAAAAGTTTTATCCTTTTCTGCTGGTTTAGAAATTCATAGAAACAAATTCAATTTGACCGATTGTTGAAAGGATAAAGGTTGAGTATCATTTAAGGGTGTGTTTGGCACGAGTAAAAATGTTTTTTTTTCCGATAAAATATATGAGTTCTTAAATTACTTTTATTTGGTAAATAAACAAAATATTTATATGTCATTTAGCAAAATATTATGGAGGTGTGAAGTAGGGCTTGGAGGTGACAGGTCGAGGTAGAGGTGTGTCTATAATTTCGAAAGAATAAGTACAAATTACTTAAAAATAATCTAAAATATAAATATAATTGATTTGACGTTTAGATTCTTATTAGCAAAAATAAAAATTTATTCTAAGTGTACCTTAATTAATAAACATGATATGTGTATTCTATATATTTTTAAAAAAAGTATTTAATCATAATTAATTGATATGTATGATTAATATCGAAATATAGACAAAATTTTAGCTGAATTATGGCAAAGTCCACACTGCACTTCTATTTTACTTCATATGAGAATATTGAAAATCTTAATGTAAATGGTAAGGTGGACTTACCACGTTTCAAGGTCAATAAATTTCTAAAATATTTTAAAAATATTTTATTAATTTTATAATCAGCCATCGTTTCAAGGTCAATAAATTTCAAAAATATTTTAAAAATATTTTATTAATTTTATAATCAGCCATTGATCTCATCAAAAGTCTTTGTATGAACATGATGAATCAGCTCACATATTGCCACGTGGACTCATTTGCCGACGAAATTCAAAACCAGCTACAAATCAATACAAATAAGAACTCATAGTGAAACTCCACCAATTTATGTGTATTGACCAATCTATCCTCCTCTCTTTTTTCTTATATAAAAACCCTTGATTAAATTGCCAAAAATCATCAAAATCAATCTCATTTTTATAGAACCATAGATAAGCAAAGAAAATTATGAATTATATTATAGTACTACTGATTTTAATCTAGTGCTAAAATTGAAATAACATTATTAGGTTAGGGAAATGTACTTTCATCTATTGACTTTAAAGTCGAAGATAAGTCTTGATATGGAAGTCATTAGTCAAGTTTATTAAGTATTAAATTACTTAGCATATTTTATTTAAAAAGAAAATGATATAAAAGCGTGTTTACTATCGATTTAAGAAATAAATATTAATTACTTTAAGAAAATAAGAAAAATATAAAATCGATTAGTGATGAATAAAAATAGATTAAAATTTTTATCTTGAATTAGAATGTTTGAAAAGGATAACTCATTAGAAATGATGGATGCCCGTTTTTAAATTATAAGTAAATAACTATGTTCAAGTGAAAAAAGAAAAGTCTTTATTTTCATTATAACATTCTAAAAGCATGCATGTTTTTAAACTAAGAAGAACATATAATGTTTTTGTTTTGATGGGTTCAATTTAGTTTAGATTAATTGTTGAACAATAAAAATCATTTGAATTGCAAATGGGCCAAAGTGTCACGTTCTTAGTCCTTCAGTAAATACGCGTGCGATATTTGACAACTCGTTAGACACATGAGGATTGCTAGAAAGAATTGTATTGTAGGGAATTTTGATTGATTTTTTTGTTTGATGATTTTTATAAATGAATGTCCTCTATTTATACTACTAACTTAGGCACTAATATGTAAATAATAATTGTTATGCAAGTCTCTACATATATTTACAAATAAATTGATATTCTAGAATATTCTACACAACTAAAATGATTTAAGGATTTTTCATGTAAATTCATGAAATTCTAAGGTCTTCAACAGAATTCTTCATATATCTCTAGAATATTTCACTAAGGACTATTCTTCTTCTAATAAAAGGCTTCACATAAACAACTTTATGTCTCGTGTCAACTAAATGACGTGATAACTTGGCGGGTCATGACAAGGGTGAGAATGAGAAGATATTGATTATTGTAATTATAGGAGGAACATATCTTGGCTTAAAACCATATGAGAACTTGTGTAGTCACATGATTAACTTTTATTATATCAATATTAAAACTTAAAATCTCATGCTAAATGACTTATTGCAAGTAATTGCAATCAGATATTTAATGTCAATTGGCGTTTTTTTACCTTAGAATTTAGTATAAATATCACTATATTTCATATTAATTTAAAAAATATATCTTAACTCAGATTGAAGAATGAATTACAATTAAATATTAAAAATAGAAATTTTACAACTTATTTTTAATCCATCAAGAAAATAATTTAAATTCGTGGAATAAAGATTTATAGACTTTTCACCTGAATCATTTTATCATTTAACTAGTTTCAATTAATATAGACAAAAAAAATATTTCCAATTCATTGAATGAGAAATTATCCAAATTAAATAACCTCCAAGGGGCAATTTTGTAAATCACTTAAAATTTCAAGTTTTTTCTTTATCTCATTTACCATTCCCAAACGAAAAGAGATTGCTATGAAAAGTCCTCTGTTTCTCTCTCTCTCTCTTCGTTCATAAGCCACTCTCCTTTCTCTCCGATCCACAGCTCCAACAATTTTTTCATCGCAAAATGCCAGTGAAACCTCTCTACGATCTCGTGAATTCGCACTTCTGAAGGTACTACAACATTCCAGAAGAGTCGGTATAGATATATTTGCACCGTTTAGTTTTCTGTGTCGGCCGGACGGACGGAGTAGTGTGAATGGGGGGAGTACCGTCAACGCCGAGGTTTAGCGGTGGTTCGAGGCCTCATGAAACGGCGGAGTACCTAATTGGAGCATTTATTGGCGAGAAATCGTTTCCTCTTGCTTCTGATTACTGGCAGAAGCTTCTAGAGCTTCCTCTTAATCTTCATTGGTCTTCGGATCGTGTTCAGCAAGCTTGCCTACACTTTGGTACCTAACTATCTGTTATTTTTTAAAGTTGTTTATTTCCTTGATTATTTATTATTGAGTTTTGTTGGTGAATAGAAAAGGAAAAGTGATGTAGTTTAATTGTGAAGTTAGCTTAGGTTCTGTTAGTTGGCGGCAACGAGTATCTGTAATGTCGTGTAGAAACTTCTATTGATGAATGGAAGTTGCTAGAACATTCATATGTTAGGTTTAGTTACTGTGCAGCTTTCCGTGGTAGTCTGATAGTTAAATAATACGCATTGTATGTAAATTGGTGAAATTGAGTGAGTGAATTTTGACCGTCACTGTTGTTGAGGTAATTTATCAGGTGTTGGATCCTGCAAAAATAGTGCATTGTTAGAGAATCCGACATGGGTGAGGCAACATTTTTGGAGAGTCCGACCAACATAGGTTGGAAGTGCCTAAACCAATAGAAATGGAAAAGGAAAAAAAAAATCATAACGTGCATGTGATTCTCACCACTGTTTTTTAAATTCGCCGAAATCTATAGTTGACTCTTTTTGAGGATTTGGCAAATGCTTAGTGTCTATACTAGTTGTTTAGGCAGTTAGGTCTGAAGCCAGCCATCAAATTTGCCACTTGTGGAGCTCTACTCAGAGTATTCTTGTGCTCCTGCATACTCTATTTAATGTGGAAAGTAGCCTAGTTGTCTCCCAATCCTAAAACTAGAACTGGTCACAACGTCAGATGTCAACAGAAAAATGCTCTATACCATTGATCTCCTCAGATGATGTTTTAGAACTTTTTAAATGCAACGGTCTTTCGATTCTGAAAATTTGGTGCATTTGCGATTCCCAAGAGCCGGAGAAAGAAAACTCTGATGAAGATTTCTAAATGGATTATGGTATCGGTTTGAAATGGAAGAAATTGCAATGTAATTTCCATGTCTAAATTTCCTTCAAAAAGGGGATCATTATCTCCAATTAAAGAGCAAAATCTTCCAATCGACCTTTGTAAAATTTAAACGAACTGAAAGTTTTGGAGAGAGAATAATTTTAAGTTTGGTTAATTATTGTTTGAGTTTGGAGGGTTTGGAGGAACACTGTGCAGTTTAATTTGAATGTTGAGTATAATATGGCTTCTTATATATCCATCTACATATATTGATAAGTCTTGAAACGATAAAGGTTTTCCATAAGCTACTAGTAGATCAACACAAAATTTTGAAGGGGACAAATATTTTATTGGATGAACCAAACGTCTTTTGATGTTTACTCTGATCTATTTTCAAAGTAACAAAGATGACCGAAGGAAGTGTTTACTCTCTGGTGTCAGACAAACTTTAGTGTGCGTTATGGATCTGTTTGGAATACAATGACTACTAGCACGGAGTAAAAGACCTGACGCTACGGGGTAAATACAAAAGATAAATAAGAGGAGATTTGGGAAGTAGCTTCCCTAGATTGGGTGCTTTTTGTAGAGAACCATACCTTTTTGAAAGGTTCTCTATTTAGTCTGCATCTTGTTGTGGAGTTTCCCCTGTTTTTTAATTATATGTTTTAGATAACCCATCTTTTTAATAAAATTTCACCTTTATTAGGAAAATAAAGCAAAAAAAGGTCTTGCATCAAGCTTGTGCGGTGCCTCAGATGTAGCTAGAGCACAGACTACCTAGAAATGCATTTGATTTCTGTTACATTGAAAGTGATATTATATCTGGAATTCTCTGTTTGAAAAAGTATATCTGGAATTCTTGCGTAATAATCTATAGAACAAGGGAGGTAAAAAAATGAGAATTGTCATTGGATAGGAGTACAAAGTAGGAGAAATTCTCCCATAGAGAGTAGAAACAAAATTGAAGATCAGTTACCCTTGTGAAGTTACTCTGGAGCACATAAATTTTTTCCCTGGAGTTATTTATTGAAACAAGAAGACCTTCTACTCCGGAAACTTTGAACAGATTCATGCAAATTGCTTAATTATTTAAGTTGATAAATCTTTTTCTTATTGAAGACTAGTGCAAACATTAGGTAATTCTACTTGGGCCTCAAGTTATGGAGAGTGCTAAGTTCCTTCCAATGTTGTGCAAGTAAAAATTGTACTCTCTTTTCTGCATTCTTGTTCTTCCTTATCATGCGGACGACTGCTTTCAGGAATAATGAACTTAGTAGTTGGTATTAATTTCCATATTACATTATTTAAAGCTTAGATTTTTATTTATTTTTGATAAAATGATGTAAGCATGAAAGAATTAGGTAAAGCATAGTGTGAAACATGGTATTCGTTCTACTTTTCATGTTTTACGCCTCATGCTATGCATATTGGGTTGTAAGTATTTTCTTGCTGATATATAGTTATTAGTTGTAAGATGTCGCTCTTTCATCTTGTATGACTTATCAGCAGGCTATTGGCACTAACCATATGAATTCTTTATGTGACCCTCTTATTGTGTCTTTTCTTTCTATAACTTCCCTGTTTAATTTTTCTAGAACCAATTCTTGCTCATGAGTGGGAATAATTTATTTCGACGTTTATTCCATCTCTTTTTTTTCTTTTGTTGTGGGGGTGGATGGGGGATGATGAGCTCACTGGTATGATCTTCTAATACCATCTGCTGTTTCTTGCAGCTCAGAACAACTGCTACACAAGGCATCTTGCCAAAATTTTAATTCACCTGTCCTGGTGCTTGCAAGAGTGTGTTTCTACATCCGATGCTTCTTCATCAGCTTATGTGAAAGCTCTCAATGCAGTCTACGTCTCATCTGTTTTTCTGAAGCACCTCATTGAGAATGCTAAAACTGACAACTTTGAAGATCTATACATGTCCCTGAATGAAAGTGAGGAAATTCCAAGTAATGTCCCTAAAGGTAATGCATTCACAACATGGTTCATTCATTTTTGGTTAGTGGGACTTCTCTGATTTTCTTATCTATATTCCTCTTTCATTTTACAATTTTGTTCTCTCTTCGGAATATATCTTCTTTTTCTTTTGTGCGGGGGAGGGCAATTGGAGTATGTAGCAACTTAAGTGATCACTACAGTATTTCAACCACTATGACTTAAACAAAGTGAATGTGTATGCTGATTGTTCTAAGATCTAATCGTGGATTCCTTTTCTATTTTATAAGGTAGATATAATAGTGTCTTTGCTTCTAAACATCATATTCACTGTTCAAAACAGTGTGTACTGTGTAGTCTAATTTATGAAAAACTCGAATGGTTGTCTCCAATTGTACTGCAATTTTTTTTGGACTCACATTAGGGTAAATTAAGAAATTTTCTGTTACTTCTTTATGGATGAAATTGAGCAATACCTTTGTGATGACCAAATGATTCTTTAAGGTTCTAACTCATTATCTCTTGTAGCGCTGATTTCAGTAGTTGAAGTTGAGCCATACCTTAGTAGTGACCAACAATTTCTTCCAGATTCTAACTTGTGTCTCTTATAGAGCTTATTTCAGTGGGGGTAGCTTTCATAAACTGTTCTTTGCTGATTTTGATCTGGTTGAGTCTCCTACATTTGGGAATCACTTTTTTTTATTTTTTATCTTTATGCTCAGAGCTGTCCGGGAATTTAAGTCCTTTACTTCCTTACTCTTACCACCATTCCTCTTTCATTTTCTTTTACAGAACAGAGTATTGAGCATCTTGTTGTGAATAGTGTGCTTAATTTTCTTGGCAGGGTAGATGTAAGGTATGTTGAGCTTTGTGCAACAAATATCTTCTTTGATAGCTTGCCAGTTGTTTTCCTAATACTGTGTGGTTTTTGTGACAGCTCTGATACATATCTTCTACACTATGAGTTGCTTAATTTCATGCTTGTTGCGTTATCAACTCAGCTTCTTTCTGGGCCATCACTTGGAGCTGATGATATTCATCCTTTCTTTGATGCAGCAATGTCTCAGGTCATCATTAGTTTCTCTCAGTAGATATCTCTAAAAAATATTGAAATCTTATCTATTTGCTTTAGTATTTGCTGCAAATTCCTTGGCAAGTCATGAGCCACTTCTGAATACAATTTTTTTCTTCAGCCAACTTCTTTGGTCAATCTGGCTATACGTAAGCTGCTTGTTAACTACATCACGCGGCCGCGTTTCCCTCTGAAGGCTTCATCGTATTATATATTTTCTGAAGGATATCGTCCTGGAGTTTTACAGAGAGTTGGCTCTGTTGCGGGTAGGATGAAGTGATTTATTAACCCCCCTTTCTCTAGTGTGTAGCTCATCTCCTTCCTCCCTTTTACCCACATCCATTCCTATCTGCATTTTGTATAATCTTTATATTTATTTGCTTAGGACAAGTTTGGTTCCTATTTGGCTATTTATAGCCACATCCCCAAAATATCCATTGTATAAAATTATTCTTGTTCTTTTGTTCATGTATGCAGCATTACGTAGTCATTGTTGAATCCTTCCATCCCCAATTCATTCAGTTATTAGGCCTTTTGTTTAGTCACTGTGCTGTCCTATCATTCTCATTGAAGCTTCTGCCTTTTCCATTGACTTGCAGCAAATCTCGTGCTGCTGCCATTGAATTTCTTTGCAAGTTCAAGCAACGAAGCTTCCAGAAGCCCATTGGCAGACAACAGTCTTAATATTTTACTCATCCTTGTTCATTTCCGCAAGAGTCTTGGCATGGACCATTTCAAAGATAAAATTGACTACAGCAGTCCAGATTCACTACCAAAGGAAGAATCCTTCTTTGAGAATCCTTACTGCAAGGCCCTTGAGAATGCTCGGGATATTGAATGTTAGAACGATTCTTTTTCCGTTCTGGTGTCCCTTTTGCTACTTCATGAATTTTGTTCATGATTCTAAGCTTCTTTGTGTTCTCTCAAGCAGTTGATCGTGTTGATGTTGAGGGAAATGCATCTGGTGGTCCGGTTGTGAGATTACCCTTTGCTTCTCTTTTTGATACCCTTGGCATGTAAGTGTTAATCTATCTCACTTGTTGATCTAAGGTGACAACTAAAAGTTGCTTACACTGTACGATAGTAGCTCCTATTTTAATATGAAAATTGGCTATGCACAAGGAGTTTATTTGTGACCTTCTACATCCCCGTGGCAGAGAAGATATTTTATTATTTGGCTTTTAGTCAATCCGTTTGGTCTGTTCATAGTGAAATACCCTTAATACTACTTCCATATTATGATCTTCTTTTTTCCTGATAAGTAAGGTGAAGTTTTATAAACTTCTCAGCATAAATGGTATGCTGGTATGAACAATTGAGTAGCATAAAAATAGTTCTCACAGATTATGTAGAGAACTAATAAGTTGATCATGACTCTACATTGTGACAATCATATAAATCTGCCATGCTGGTCCAAATGCTAAAGTTAAGAAATACAATTGAACATAAGACTACATTGTCCTCTGTCTTAAAAAATTCGTGAGCTGCTCTCTTCTCATATGATCCACCAAATTTTTGCTGGTATTGCATTCCAAACTCTTGAATGTATACCCTTCAGACTCTTCTTTGCCAGCCTTGTAGAAGCTCCAATATGGCTCTTGGTGTGGCCTTCTTTAAACCCAAAATGTCAAAAACTATGTCCTAAAGCTGTGCAGTAATCTTGCAATGCAAAAAGAAGATTTCTGTCTTCTGGATCCTCTTCACAGAAGGTAGGTTCTAATAAAATGATCAGCCCTCTTCGTTGCAAATTTGTGTGTGTTAAACATGCATTGCCTACTTCTATGTAATGATCTGATGGCATAAAATATGTTTATTTGTATATTTGATGATACAATTGTTCACGTACATCATTTGGCTCTGGTAATGAGTGAGTGGGCTTGCAACTATGTTTTCAGGTGCTTGGCTGATGAGACTTCTGCACTTCTGCTTTATTCACTCGTTCATGGGAATTCAGATTTTCTTGAGTATGTGTTGGTGCGGACTGATCTGGATACACTGGTAAAATATGATGGCTTATGTTATATTTTTATTTCTGACTGAATAATGACAGTTGCTTGTGGATATCACTCCGTGTAAGGAAATCAAGATTCTAGAGTGAACATGATGGATAAGGAGAGTATCAAGCAATAAAAATGTAGCTAGGCGTAGTTTGATCTCTTGCAATTGCTTGCGCAGCAAGTTGCTGTATTTATGGAATTGAGGTTTTGATAATAATGTGGACTATGATCCTTGGTTATCTATTAACAGATAGTTGGTTGTTTTTTTGTTTTGATGAAGAGCAGATACTTGGTTATCCATTAGCAGATACTGAATTTTTTCCACATTTTTCTTATCCAGTTTCCTACTTCCTTTTTTAGAATCTCACTTTCCAACTGTTCTCGCGTTGTTGAATAAAATTTTTTCCCCCTTTAATTAGAATTTAGAATCTTACTGTCTGTTTGAATAAATCAACAGTTGATGCCTTTGCTCGAAACACTGTATAATGCACCTAGGAGGACATCCAATCAGATATATATGGTGCTGATTATCCTTCTTATACTTAGCCAAGATTCCTCATTCAACGCCAGCATTCATAAACTGGTAAATAAAGATCTCTCCGCCTTTTTTACATGTAAGCCTGGACTATCTTAATTCTACATCTTTCTGCAGGTGCTGCCCAGTGTTCCATGGTACCAAGAGCGTGTTCTTCATCAGACCTCTCTTGGTTCTCTTATGGTCATAATTTTGACGAGGACGGTGAAATACAACCTATCTAAGTTGCGGGTATGATATGAAATGTCTGTTAGTTTATTATTGCACTTTCTTTATTTCACGTTCTATCTCTCTACTATTCCTTATCTTTTTTATCTCTTCTTGGGTGGGAAGGTAAATTGTTTCTTGATATTTCTGGCAGTTCCACCATACATTTATTTTACACTCTTTAACTGTTACATATATCCTCATCAGAATGTACTGTCATGAGGCAGTATTTTTAGTGATCTACTGATACATCTACTTGAATTGCTGTAATGAGCAATTTGGGTAGAGCAATACAATTTCATGGAATGGATCCTTGACTTCTGTTTGAGCATGGGGTGCATAATTAAAGTTCGTCCTCTTTACCAATAAAGTTTCTCTTTTATTGGTAATTTGTTGGTGTGTTTCATGATGAAGTTGATCAAACCATGAAAGCCGACTTCAAGCATGTGTTTTCTGATGCATTTAACAGGATGTTTACCTTCATACAAATTGCCTTGCAACTTTAGCTAATATGGCACCTCATGTACATCGCCTAAGTGGTTATGCATCACAACGTTTAGTGAGCCTATTTGACATGCTTGCACGCAAGTAAGTTTCTTGTTCCTTGTGTTTACCAGTTGAGTTTTAAAAAAAATTTGGTTGATTGATTGTTATTTTGATCTTGTTCTATAATGTAGGTACAACAAATTGGCAGAGATGAAAAATGATAAGATGCATGTGCCCAATGGTGAATCAAAGGAAGAAAATAGTCTCCAAGAAGACATGGTACTTCACACTTGGCCTTTAGCATCATTTCCACTTTCTTTATTAATTGCTCTCATCTAGCATAATTGGTACGTGATAGCATTAAAGTTCTTCAAATATTTTTGCAGGCAGCTGAGCTGCATATTTATACCGACTTCTTAAGAATTGTTCTTGAGATATTAAATGCTATTCTGACCTATTCCTTGCCGCGGAATCCTGAGGTATCAGCACTTTCGATCATCTATAGTTTGTTCATGAGGATAAGTTGCTTGTTGCAGCTTTTATTAATTGCATTCCAAAACTGGCAGGTTGTTTATGCAATTATGCACAGGCAGGAAGTTTTTCAGCCATTCAAAAGTCATCCACGATTCAATGAACTGCTTGACAACATATTTATGGTATGCTTATTCTTTTGTGTGTTTGCAGTTCCTATGTTTTTGAAAAGGGGTTCCTTGAAAGTAGGACTTACTTTCTACTAACTGGAAACAGTTCAGTAGTGTAGTCTGGAAGGCATTATGATTTTGTGATGTTATTTCAAGGTTTTGGACTTCTTCAACAGTCGTATGGATGCCCAAAAGATGGATGGGGAATGGTCTGTAGAGAAAGTACTGCAAGTGATTATTGTTAATTGCCGATCTTGGAGGGTTGACGGACTAAAGGTAGAATGCTAATTCATTTAATAGTTATGCCAACTTATGATGACTTGATTGTATCTGATTATCATATTTGTTGACACCAGATGTTTACCCAATTGCGTTTCACATATGAACAAGAGAGTCATCCTGAGGAGTTCTTCATTCCATATGTGTGGCAGCTGGTGTTGTCTCGGAGGTTGGTGGTTTTTATCGTAAAACACATGCTCTTTGTTAGAGTATCCTTTAATTCCATGTGCTTTTCCAAGTTTATATCTTTGTCTTTCTCAATGTTTTGTTTTGAAACATGTAATCTACCATTTATTGATTGAATCATATACAGCACAAGTGGATTTATCCTCTTATACCTATTTCATTTGTGGTTGTGATGTAGATTTTCCCAATTTGTAATTCATTTGTTTTCTTTATTTTCTGCAGTGGTCTCAACTTTTCTCCTGGCAGCATACATCTTTTCCCGGCTGACCTTCCTCTCCAAGTAAGTATGCCTGCTTACTGTACTTGATTCGACCCATCTTATGTATGGTCTATGGTTGGGCTGGGGGATTTAGATGGATGTCAGGATATTTTCTTGACCATGTTAGAAGGTTTTCGTAGTACGGTGGTTTGTTGTTGACTGAATTAATGTGGTTTGTTGAGCCTGGATTTATGTACACTGGCTTTCTCTGTTTATTGCCTTCTCTTTTGTATTTACAAGTGCGTCACTCTCTCTCTCTTGCTGTTTGTGGTAGTTATTTACATGTCCAAAGCCATCTTTTATATGCTTTCCTGCTCTTAAAAAATGTCAGAGAACATGGTTAAATTATGTCCACAAAAGATGACACAAGCTCGTTTTTGTGGAATATCACATATACGATCCCCCATAAAATTAAAATTTTATGTTCATTTACTTCATCAAAAAAAATAATTAAAATTTTATGTTTCTTCAGGATCCTTCTATGTCAACTTGGGAGTTTGTTCGGCATTGCATTTCAAAATAATTTGTTTGGTCTCTCTTCAGTTTCATTTAAAATTTACTTGACATTAATGTCGAGCATGATGTGTGTGTTTTAGAAGGGTTGAAGTGTTTTAAATGCTTTTACTGGTAAGTAGTTTTCTGATTATTATGGTTTTTGAGTAATCATTCACTGAATCGTTCCGTGTCTGAAACAGGATAATATTGGCGAGGAGGCTGAAAAGCCTCAGAAAGGTGACATGAAAGGAAATGAGCTAAAGATAGAGGTGCCAGTTTGACGGATTATCATCCCAGAAGACTACGCTGTGTATATACATACATGTATCTATAGATATGTATTCTTGTCATTCTTTTCTGTTCATAACTTAAAGAGTAGAGGATTTTTACTTACAGCTGAGTGAATTGAAATATCACCAGTATAATAAATAAAGGGATTGGTCAAGTCTAGGCTTTTAATATAGATCTACTAGGTAAAATAACTCCCATTATATCAATTTTGAAGAAGCAACTATGCTAATCTGCTTACCCTTTTGGGCAAGTGCTCAACATGAAGTGACACTATACAAGTTGGTGGTTGTCAATAGTACACTGTAGCCGGTATGTTTTTACCCTTTTGCATTTGTCAAACATTTTGGATGATATGATACACGATGGTACTACGATCATTCCATCACTTGGTTTAGCATTTGAAATTGTCATTGATACTTTGTTAGTGATCAGTGTATGTTTGTATACATATTAATTAGGTAACAGATAGATGTATATATCCTGAACTCAAATAAGAGACCAACAAATAAGTACTTAGAAGTAATAATATTAGTATTATTCATTTTATATACTTAGACTTGGAAAAGACCAGCTCCTTTAACATATTCAGTAAAAGCTAAAGCAACTAATCCCAACATAGCAAATCTGCCATTCCAAATCTCAGCATCAGCACTCATAATCCCATCAGATTTAGACTCAACAGTAACTCCTTGGAACAATGGGATTAGTGAAGCCAAAGTTAGCAATGCACTTGACCCCAAGAACCATAATAATCCACCGTTTGATAACTGTGCAGATAAATCTGCACCGTTGGCTAGCTCCACACCAATGGCTGCCACAAATCCAATCATGGCTAGCCTACCGTTGATCCTCTCAGGTGCCGGGCCACTGAATGAGAATATATCGGAGAAATTGGTGCTTGGTTTTGGCTGTTACATAAAACAACACGAGTAAAAAGAATTAAAATATGTCTCCAAGTTACTAGTTTATTTTTTTTAAAAAAAAACTTGCCATCAATGTTATGGTCGAAAAATGCTCTTCTAGACTTTTCAAGAAAAATTGGAAATCTAAAATCAACCTAAAAAATATGCTTGAAGTAAGCTAAGTGCACTTTTCAAGAAAAAGATAGTACTACCAACCTTAGCAAAAGGAGCAGGTGTTGGCTTGGGAACTGTAGCAGCAGAATCAGTCAAAGGGGTTGAAGATTTGTCTAACTTCTCACCCTCCTGCAATTTTTCGAACTAACATAATTTGAATCTCGAAAAATAAAAAATATCACATAAACTGGATTTTTTTTTTTTAATAATATGAAAAAGAAGAGTTTAAGATTTATGCACGGACCTCAGACATACACTTAACACGAAGACGCGAACTCCTGTGAAGGCGTGGCAAGTAACAGCTAGGAACAAACTGATTCAAGCCATTTCTACTTTGTGACAACTTAACTGGACTTCCCAAAATTATGGATTGCATGGCAAATGAAGTTGTCATATTATTTTTTTTACCTAAGAGAAAATGCTTTACTTTTCAAGAGTTGAAAAAAGGTGAAGAAGTACTAGTGTTATTTAGTGAACAAACTTATTAATTCACTTTGATATAATCATACCGCTTAGAGTTGGTGGGCATTTATAGTGTGCTAAGAAAGGGGGAAGACAAAAGGGGTGGATATTTTAGGAGCCACGTAATTCAATTTTGGGCCTCTAAAGATACATAAGTCACGTGGATTCATTGAACTTTTAGCAAAAAGTAACAAGATGATGTGGCTTGCCAATTTACCCCATATATGTCAAGAACCTCCTAGAAGGTACTACAACTTATTTATTGCATTGATTTGAGTAATTAAATGAAGGGATTGTGTATTGCATGATTTGGGCAATTAAATGAAGGGGGTAGGCTAATTTTATCACAATACTTATATATTAATTGATTATTTATAATCTAAGATCATTGTAAAATAATTGAGAATGAAAAAATAATTATATTTTCTTGATATGTTAAGATGATAAATAAAAAAATAAAAATATTTTTGAATACTGAACAAGCAAACGTGCAAGTAAATGCCAATAAAAAAAAAATGCGCATCCGGGGAATCGAACCCCGGTCAGTACCGTGGGAGGGTACTATGATACCACTACACCAGATGCGCTTTGTGCTTTGACTCCTCATGTTGGATTTATCTATTATTGAAATGGGGAGAGAGAGAGAGAGAGGGAGTGTTGTTTCACACCTCAAAAGAGCCTTGAAGATGAAAGAAACCTTCCCTAATCAACCGATGACAAAAGTAATGAAAATACTCATAAATTTGACGTGAATTATTAGTTTTGTTCTCCAACTATGAACAATTTTAAAACCACTCTCTAATTAACTGAACTTAAAAAAAAAAACTCCTAATCTTGCCACATGAGTGAAATACACTCTTAAATTTTCATCAATTTTTAGAGTGTTTTCAATATTTCTCTTAGCTTTTTATGAAGCGCGCTTCTATAGTTGCTATATCATGTGACATATTAGGATGTATTTAAATTCAGCTTGCCAAGTAAAAAAATATTGTAAAGACTACTAATAATTCAAAAATGAATTTAGTAATTCATAGCAAGTTCAAAGTATTTTCATTATATCTATGTTAATTGATTGATATGATAAGCAGGGGCGGACCCACATTGGTTCTAGGGGGTTCGAACCCCCTCGACAAAAAATTACACTGTATATATAAGTATTTTCTGTATTTATGTGGATATATATATTTTGAACCCCCTCAATGACAAGGAGAAAGAGATAGCCCAACGGCAGGTTCCCTGAAAATTAAGGAGTCGTTTGGTAGGATGTATTAATTAAAATAGTACTTGGATTAAAATTTAATCCATTCAATACAATGTTTGGTAGCACATTTCAACTCAAACCCACCTAATACACCATATGTGGTCTTATCTAATACCAAGGATACCTAGGGATTACTAATACCATGTTTAATAAGCCTTGGATAAAGCAACAAAATGACTGAACTGCCCCTCAATTTCTTTATACACTCTTCAGAATTGTAAAGAAACACAGGATGGACCATGTGAATTGTTTTCCAGCCTCCTTCTCTTGATATTAGGGGTGTGCACTATTCGGATTAAACCAAATCAAACCAAACCAAATTTTTATTTGGATTGGTTTTTTGGTTTTTCGGATTGGTTTTGGATTTTAAAAAATAAAAATCAAAATACTGAAAAAAACCGAATTATATATATATATAAATGTTTAGCTTTAGAATTAAGTTGGAGTTAACCACTTTTGTCCCTTTTTGGTTATTGCCTTTCATCATGATTACGTTTATATTTTATATTTGAACATCTATAATAGGTATAATTATAAGTATTGTGTTTTATGTTTTACTTATGATTTATATTATAAAGTATATTTAAGAGAATCAATATTATTACTTTGGTTATGTTATTAATTATTGACATAACCGAATAACCAAACCAAAAAAAGCCGAACCGAATAAAGGAAAACCAAACCAAATCAAATTTATTTTGGATCGGATTGGGTTACACTTTTACAAACCAAAAACCGAAAAATCCAAACCGAATTGTGAAAAACCAAACCAAAAAACCGAATGCACACCCCTACTTGATATCATGTGTTAGTTCCATTGGTTTTGAATTAAATATAAAATTCGACATGCCAAAATGGTGGTACCCAAAGAGGCTGGACGGAAAGTTAACCAGGGAAGGGCTCGAATTCGTGCAATGCGTTATGTAAACAAAGTGTCACGAAGTATTTCTAGTGGAAAAACTAAGAAGGAAGCTACTCGAATTCTTGCCAGTTATTCAAAGAAAAAGCTGTGATCGTTGAATTTTTTTTAATAGTTTGTTGTCAATCTTTTACCAATTATTATGCGTATTTTTTGAAGGTTAATTTGAGAGTTTTTTTTTTTTTTTTGTTGGCAGGTCTGTTCTTTGGGACATTACTTGGTACTATAAATATTTAGTTACTAAAAAATTATGTTACTTCAGTTTTGCCCAATGATCACAACGTTTTAAATTATTCTCAGGTTAATTTTGTGTTGTGTTTACTTATTAACATAAACTATATTCATGCTAAATGTGTTGTTTTATTATTTGACATATGAAGGTGCTGTGGATCTGGATTCAATCTTTTGCATTTTGTCTGGCCTTCTGCATTTGCTCATTGCACTTATCTTGTATGGTTATTTAATTCACAAATCCTCTATAACAATTCATTTCTCGAAATAGTCATATTTAAGGGGATAGGATAATGTGATGAGTAACATGCACTGAAGCTCACCAACGGAAGCTATACATAAAATAAAAAATCACAAAATAATTTTAAGGGTATAATTGGAAATAAGCTTCGTGTAGAGTCTTAAACCACACAGAAGATTAGGTTGGAAATAATAAACCACACTTGATAAAAAATAATCCTTGCATTACTAACCCCTACATTGTTAATCCCTACATTGCTAATCCCTGCATTATCACTCTTTCTACCAAACGACCCCTAAGCCTCATGTCGAGGGTTCCAATCCCTGCATTAGCGTTTTATTTTTTTCTTTTTCAGTTTCAG
This sequence comes from Solanum lignicaule, assembly GCA_029582545.1. Classification (NCBI taxonomy): domain Eukaryota; kingdom Viridiplantae; phylum Streptophyta; class Magnoliopsida; order Solanales; family Solanaceae; genus Solanum; species Solanum lignicaule. The sequence goes on from JAJOOF010005950.1 coordinate 28,166, forward strand.
TTCCGTTTTCACGTGTTATTTTTTTATAAAACATGCTAAAAGTGTGGTTTTAAACCCAAAAAAATTCAAGGGTCCGCCACTAAAACTAAATACTATTACTTTCTTGAAATTTTATTTTGTTAGCTTATATATACACGTTTATACTTTAATTTTTCGAACCCCCTGAACAAAAATCCTGGATCCGCCACTGATGATAAGACAAGTTGTGTCAATGACCTCCCCTTTTGTATGATATTTGTAATAACCTGCAATGTTTTTAAATTGTAATTTAAATGTTTTTTTATATACTTCCTCTATTTTAAAAAGAATGATTTAGTTTGATTTGATACAAAATTTAAAAAAATAAAGAAAAAAATTTCAATTTTGTATTCCTAAATTAAATGTTAAATGTACCAAAATGTCTTTTAATGTTAAAATTAAGATGTTACAAAAAAGAAAAAAAGATCTATTTAAAAAAAACAGACTAAAAAGGAAAATAAGTTATAGTTTTTAATGTTGTGGCTTGTTTATATGTCACATGGAAAATTAAAATTAAAATATTATCAAATTTATTTTTATTTTTTTGAAAAACCAAACTAAAAAGGAAAATAAATTATTGCTTTTAAAGTCACATAAAAAAGTTGAAATTAAAATATTATAAAAAAAAAGATTATTTTTTTGACCATTAAAAAGGAAAATAAGTTACTGTATTATTTTTTAAATGAACGGAGTATCTAATCAAAAAGAGAATCTTCAAATCATCCATCATCCAGCTAGAAGGGAGACAATCTTTGTGGCTTTCTCAGTATGCAGTCTTCTATGGATTGCAACAATGAACTGTCAAAACTGAGAAAATCCACAAATGTTATTGCTAAATTTTCATCAAATTCAATGAAAGATTCAATCTTTACACTGCCTACCCTTCCATCAGAACTTATAGTTGAAATCCTGTTAAGGGTTCCTGTCAAATTCCTCTTGCAGTTCAGGTGTGTTTCGAAATCTTGGCTTGCTTTAATCTCTAGCCCCAAATTTGTCAAAACCCATCTTAGTTTATCTGTTAAGAACAAAGATTACCCACACCACAGGGTTGTTTTGACAGTCAGGAATGAGTCCATTTCTGGTGAATACCGACTCGTTTATAGCGACTATTCTCTTAGCTCTTTACGTAATGATTCTGTAATTGATCCATTTGTCTTGGATTTTCCCATGAAGAAACCGCAACAAGGTATTTCCATTGTGGGTTCGGTTAATGGTTTGATTTGTGTTGCTATTGGGGATGGTGACTTATTTATATGGAATCCATCGATAAGAAAGTTCAAAAATTTGCCTGATTCTAGACTTAAACTTGAAGTAAGTGAGGGTTATGATGGTATCCCTTGTGGTGTCATATATGGTTTTGGATATGACAGGTCTAGTGATGATTATAAGGTAGTAGGTGTGCTTTGCGTTGAAAAAATTTACGATTTCCATCATAATGATGTCAAAATATATAGTCTAAAGAGTGATTCTTGGAGAAATAAGGATGATGTTCCAGATGGGGTGGAATTGATGGAACCATGTGAGTTTTTAGACGGGAAGCTTCATTGGGTTGGGGGGGTTAATGGTGGTGTTCATAAGGAGAGGACCATCATTTCTATGGATTTGGCTGATGAGAAATGGGGAACGTTGGAGCAGCCCCTCTATACAGGAGGAAACTTTTTTGTGTGGCTTCAAGTGGTGGGAAGTGATCTTTCTATGTCTTATTACTATATGAGAAGTCAGGCGGATGTGTGGGTTATGAGAGAATATGGGGTTAAAGAGTCTTGGACAAAAACATATACCGTCAAGTATCCTGATAATGTGTATGCTTCTTTTATTTCTCGAAAACTTTGCATGTCAAACAAAGGTGAAATGTTGCTTGTGTCTGGATCGACTTTAATGGCACGCAATCCAGAGGATTAACCTATCAAATATCCAAATGTTACCCCATGTGGTCACTGTGTTGGGGTGAACCTCTACGTTGAAAGCCTAGTTTGTCCCCTTTTACTGAATGAACAAAGCACAGAACAAGAATGAAGGCTGCAACAACTCAGATGAATGACTATACTGTAGCTAATGACTTGTAAGAGTTCCATGTTATACCTTTCTGTTTCTTTGTCAAATATAGAGAAAGACGTTGCATATTTTAGGGACATCCTCTCAGCACATCTGCTTGGAGATCTTATTTGTTCTTTCCCTTTTTACATATTTTCATGAAAATAATGCAATGTCAATGCCCAGAGTTTGCGTGAATAATTTTGACTTTCCAGTTTCTTTTATATTTTATCCTAAACAGACCTGGAAACAGTGTTTATACCTTTTTTAACAGTATTGCTGTAGTCGTCACTCATAACTGATGACGTTGTAATCTTGTGTCTCATAAACTATGCACCAAAATATTAACTTTCTGAGTTTTCAAATTTCATGGTCTGTCAAAGTTGAGAAACTAATCTGTGACTTTGATGCATCTCAAGTAATTATTTGGTCATTAACACAACTGTTTATTTGACAATCGGAAATGTATTCTAGATCAAGCAATGGAAGAAAATACTAAGGAAGATAATAGCTAATCCCTGTAAAAATAAAATCTTGGCCTTTGGATGCTCTTGATGCCATGGTTCTGTTTGTTATCTTTGCATTAATATATTATGTATGTCTTTCATGAGACTTATCAAGACCAGAGAACAGGGACTCGTAAAGTTGGATATCGATGTAACTAAAGTATAAATGCTAGAGTAATTAGTGGAAGGATGAAAGCTTTTGTGTGAAAAAATTGTTAGCGTTGGTGGAGCTAGAGGAAACATGAAGTTACTGCCTCATGTCGTCTAATCTTTTAGATAATGTAACTACCATATTTGTGTTCATGTTATAGGCATACTAGACGACAGGAGCTCAATGCAAATTTTCATGAAATGAAAGTTGTTCTTTTGCGATAACAAGTAAAAGTAACTCTCATTTTAATTGGTCTTTGCATAAGGTTGTGCTCGAAGACAGTCGTGTATTGTGACAGATCAGTAGGGTGTTTTCTTTTCTATAGTTGAACTTTCAGGAAGTAAAAGCTATAATTAAGAACAATTAGTCCATCTACTGCTTACTGCATGCATCTTGATTCTTGATGATGAAGCATAGCATTCCCCTTATTTATGTTTTTTGTGTGGATAATCTGCTTGCGCTGTTTTCTGAACCTCGACTGCTTTTACTTGTCATCAATGTTTAAATCCTTTGGCTTCTTTGTATGTTTACTTTTTGCTATTTGAATCCTGGTCCCGTCATTGGTTGTCATTACGATCAGTGTGGCGTTTTCTTAATTGTAACCTATTATTGACCTTTCAGGAGGTGAAAGCTGATGTTATGAACAACTAATCCACCCTTACTGATGGCATGGATCAAAATGATGAAGTATGATGTTTCCCTATTCTCAATGCTTATTGTGATGTGCAAATGTTATTTCTATTTCAGCATTGCTAAGATGGGAACACATTAAGTTAAACCAATTTGTTGATTATGGACATGTTGTGATTCTTCATTATTATAAATCTTTTACTTGTCTTGAAGAATCATTTCATCTGCACATCTTTTTTTTTTCTTTGATTTTTTTATTGAAGAATCATATTGAAACTTTTTTTTTTGTTTAATCAGCAAACTGTTTCTAGTATTTGTGATTTTTAATTTATTTAAAAGAATGGATAAATTTTTATCTAAAAAAATATACATAAAACATAGCAAAAGAATTTCTCACTCTTTGTTTGTGTACTTTCCTTCTAATCTATTTAAAAAATATTATTCTTTAATTCAATTTTTCCGCCTGATATATTTTTTTACATTAAAATTAAAGATTATTTTTATATATTCAAAATATCTTTAATTTCAAATCACAAATATTCAAAACAAAGGAAAAAAAAAACTAACTAATGTCCTGGCCCAAAAGAAATACTCGAGTAGAAGGATTCTTGTTGAGACGAGCTTTGTGGCTTTCACAAATTAGTAGTCTCCTCTCTTTTGTGAAACTCTCAAAGTTTTGTCTCCCTTCAGCTTCAACTCACAAAACAGAGTAAACCCCACAAATTATTTTGCTAAATTTTTCATCAAGATTCAATTTTTACAATGTCTACCCTGCCAACAGACCTCATCGTTGATATCCTCTCAAGATTTTCTGTTAAGACCCTTTTGAAGTTCAGGTGTGTTTCGAAATCATGGTGTACTTTAATCCGTAGCCCTGAATTTGTCAAAACCCATCTTAGTGTATCTGCTAAAAACAAAGATCACACACACCACAGGCTTGTATGGACAGAGAATAGGGATTTGTTCACTTCTAGGGACATCAAACAACACGTTCTTAGGGAATGTTCTGTTAGCTCATTACATAATGATTCTGTGGTTGAGTCATTAGACTTGAATTATCCCTTGAAAAACCCGGAACTAAGGGTTTGCATTGTGGGTTCGGTTAATGGATTGATTTGTCTTGACATTGAGGATAATGATTTGGTTTTATGGAATCCAACACTTAGAGTGTACAGGAAATTGCCTGACTCTAGACTTAGAGTAAGTGGTGGTTCCCGTCTCGATAGAATTACTAATGTCATGTATGGTTTTGGATATGATGAGTTCAGTGATGATTATAAGGTAGTAGGTGTGCGTTGTAGTTGCACACGTTATCCGCTTGAGGTCAAAATATATAGTCTAAAGAACAATTCTTGGAGAACTAAAGGGGATATTCTGGAAGTGGTGCAATTAACTAAGCCATGTAAGTTTTTAAATGGGAAGCTTCATTGGGTTAATGATATGAATGGTGGTTTTCGTAACTACGGGAACATCATTTCAATTGATTTGGCTGATGAGAGATGGGGAAAGGTGGAGCAGCCTGACTATGGAAAAAAAAACTTTTCTTTGAAGCTTGAAATGTTGGGAAGTGATCTGTCTGTGTTTTGTAACTATAAGACTATGAGTCGTAACTTTATGACGACGAGTCATGCAGATGTGTGGGTTATGAAAGAGTATGGAGTTAAAGAGTCTTGGACAAAAACATATTCCATCAAATATTCTCCTAATGTGTTTTCTGACTTTTCTCCTTTTATTTCTTTAACACTTTGCATGTCAAACAAAGGTGAGATATTGCTTGTGCCTAGATCGACTTTAACTGCACACAATCCAGAGGATGAACCTATCAGATATCTAAAGGTTATCAACTTTGGTTACTGTAATGCGGCAAACATCTACATTGAAAGCCTAGTTTGTGCCCCGCTTTTCGGGACAAATAAAGCTTAGAACAAGAACAAGATGCAGAATCTCAGATGAATGACAATGCTGTAGCTAATGACTTGTAAGAGTTCCACGCTATACATTTTTCTGTTTCTTTCTCAAATATAGAGAAAGACAGTCCCGTATTTTACGGACATCCTCTCAGCACATCTGCTTGGAGATCTTATTTTTACTTTCCCTTTTTGCATATTTTCATGAATAACTTCTTTTTGTGATAGTTATTTGGTTGTAGTGTTTGGTGTTTTAAGGGAATGTGATGTCCCTCTAGATAGAGTAAGATAAAGAGCATCAGGGACATGAAAATCATGCAATATGAATGCACCAATAACACTAGGCATAGTCTTTGCCAGGATTTTAGGGGATTTATTGCTAATCCTCTTTATAGTGAATCTTGATAAGGAACTACTTAACATGTAATAAAACTTAAGGTCAGATATAATATTTGGTTTTGGTGGTTTCCCTTGTTGCTTACATGTTATCTGATTTACTTGTCATTGAAGGACAGTTGAGACGAGAAAATCTACCTTGTAGGACTAGAGATATTAGCGGAATAAGGAGAGAAATAAATCCTGATTTAAGAGGAGGTCTGAATCCAATTCACTTACCAAGTTTATTTTATCTTAAACAGAGCTGGGGAAAGTGTTTACACCTTCTTTTTAAAACAGAACTCTTGTAGCCATCACTCATTACTGATGACGTTGTAATCTTGTGTCTTGCGAATTCTCTTTAAATTAATAACTTTCTGAGTTTTCAAATTTCATGGTTTGTCAAAGTTAAGAAACTAGTACCTTACTTTAATGCATCTCAAGTAATATGTGGTCATTGACACAACTGTTTATTTGACAATCTGAAATGTTCTCTAGATCAAGTAAATAATCTTGACCTTTTGATACACTTGATGCCATGGTTCCGTTTGTTTTGTTTACATTAAGTTATTAAGGATGTCTTTCATGAAACTTATCAAGACAAGAGAATAAGGACTTGTAAAGATGCATATTGATGTAACTGAAATTTTAGTACTAGAGTTGTTGGTGAAAGGATGGAAGCTTCTGCCTCATGCTGGCTATTTTTTAAATAATGTAACTACCATACATTTGTTCATGTTCTATGCATACTAGATGACAGGAGCTCAATGCACATTGTCGTGAAATGAAAACTATTCTTTTGCGATAAACAAGGAAAGTAACTCTCGTTTTAGTTTGTGTTTGTGTATGACCCGTGCTTGAGAACAGTCATATGTGTTGCACCTTACCAGATACCCCACTTTTACTAGTTACAGATCATGATAGATAAGTAGGGTGTTTACATTTCTATTGTTCAGCTTTCAGGGAGTAAAAGCTGCTATTAAGAACGATTAATCCATCCTGCTAAACTTTCTCCTCTTTCACATGTCATTACGTATCTGGAAGGTGTTTTTTTGTTAACTTTTGTGTCCTATCGATCTTTCAGGAGGTGAAAGCTGATGTTAAGAACAACTAAATCCACCCGATACTGATGCCACAGATTGAAATGATGAAGCTGTTACAGAAGCATGGTGTTTCTTCCATTTCCAGTCTCGTATAATTTTTCTAACGGATAAAAACTGTTCACAATGTTCATTATGATGTTCTAATGTTATTTCCATGTCCAGAGAGCAAGACATATGTTTATTATGATCTTGTTTCCGCTCACTAATTGCTTATTATTATCGATTTGTATGACTAAATTGGGACTTGAAGGTTCGTCTTGACAAAGCATTTAACAAATCTTCTCCAACTTCCCTTGAATGTTTGTAGATGGTACTAGATTGAGATTGATCTGCTACTTACATATATGATAGTGCCATGCATCAGGCTCGAGCTGCTGCTTCAAGAACTAATTTCTATTACAGTAGCAACATAGTTAGAAAACTAATGGATAAGGTCTATGTACATTATATCATTCTCAGACCCTATGTGTGGAATTGTACTGGTTTTGTTATATGAGAGTAAGAGTATGATACACATTTTGTGATTCTTCATAATTATAAAGGGTAAAATTATGAATATATCCCCTAACTATCGTAAATGGTATGCAGATACCCTCTGTCATACTTTTGGGACATTGGTACCCCTATCATCCAAAAACTAGAGCATATATACCCATTATACTAACGGACATACACGTGTCATAATCTTATCCACCGACCCAACATCGGATCGATGGATAAGATTGCGCCATGTGTCCCTATTTAATTTTCCGTTAGAGTGAAGGGTATATACGCTCTAGTTTTTGGACGGCAGGGGCACCAGTGTCCCAAAAGTATGACGGAAGATATCTGCATACCATTTACGATAGTTCAGGGGTATATTTGTCTAATAGTTAAAGAAAATAAGACATAAATTCCCTCCTCGAATATGATCTGAATAATTCTTTTTGAACGTCACATGGTACCTCGAGGTATTAGCTAATCTCAAGATTATGTTATCCTATCAAGGTGGAAGATGAGGGAACTCATCTGTTTTGTACCGAGGAGGAGGTTTACTTTTGTGGTTGACAGTGTTGGCAAGTTCCCTTGTCCAGGCTTCTTGTATCAATTATGCCTATTGTATGCTCTAATTTGGGGATTGGAGGTTCATTGTGACAAAATATTTATTAAATGAGAAGCATGGACAAAAATTAAAAACCACCCCGAAATGAAACAATCCAATATACTTCTTGTTGGAAGTACCCTTGATCTCATTGCATGAGTGGGCCCAAATAATTCAGAAATGATAGTTGTCGAACCATACCACATAGTTTTGACTAACAAAAACTGCAAAAACGACAACACAAATCACGCACTAACCATGTCTAAAAAGGCAAGTGTTTTAGCAAATGAGTTATATAAATCAGAGGATGAGATACCTAATGAATGCCCTTATTTTAGCTATATTTTTAAAGTAATAACTCTGTACGTTTAGGAGCATCAAGTAAACAGCGAGAAAAGCCAAATGAATAATAAGAACTATTGAGGTCATCTAGAGCAATGAGACTAACAAGTCTTATTATGACATTTTGAGTTGACCCACACCTCAAATTTAGGAGGGACTAATTTGATCTTTTTCTCTATTAGATGTCTATAAATAGAAAAGTAATGACTAAATCTTAATGATACCGAACTTTCAAGAACTCAATTTTTTCAAGAATGTATCTGAGTCATTTGATTTGGATTATCCCATTAAACACAATGATTTGTACAAAAACTTTCCTACATCTAATTGGATTTCAGGTTCCGTCAATGGATTGATTTGTTTTGTTGCTGGAAGAAGAATGACGTGTTTATAGGGAACCCATCATTTAGAATGTACGGTAAATTGCCTGATTGTATAACTAGGCCTGATTGCTCGCCCATATATAGTTTTGGATATAATGAGTTTAATGACGATTATAAAGTTGTGGTTGTTTTTCCTAGTTATGACAATCAATATGAGATACATATATATAGTCTAAAAGTTGATTCTTGGAGAAGGGTTGATGATTGTCCGAATGAGACAGTGGTTCAAATAAGTTTTTGAATGGAAAATTGTATTGGACTACTACTGGTCCTAGTGTAAATGTATATTTGATTTGGCCAACAAGAAATGGAGAATGACAGTGAAGCAGCCTTATAAATATTATATTGAAAGCCTAATTTCTCTTTTTTTACAAAAATCTTATTCTTTCCTCAAGTGCTATCAAATTGTGTTTGCTATTTCAATAGAATTTGATATGCCAACTTTGGCAACATAATATGTTCATATGAGTACTATACTGCTTATGACTTCATATTAATCTTTATTTTTCTTTTGGTCGGTATGATAGACTAAAAATACCACTCTTGTTTCAAATGAAATTGATTTTTGTTGCATGTTACATGTAGATTGTGTACTGGGATGGGTACAACAAGCTCTGCTTTCTGCATCTACACTAGACACAAAGGTTTCAATAACAAATAGAAGCAAAGGCACAGAAGAAGCTCAATTAATCAAAATCAGAAAAGTTGGTATCCACAAAGAAAAGCATAGAATTGCAATGAGCAAGAACTAAAACATCTATAACCAAAACTGCAGGTGGCCATTGCCCTTTTTTTCATTTCATACCATTGAATAACAGAATAACAAAAGGGTAATTTTATATTACATAACAAGTTCTACTCCTTTCTCCTAATACTTCCCAAAACACAACACCCATTTACATCTAAAACTCCTGAGATGCAGAGCCAATATCACCCTTTCCAGATCCAGCCTTCTTAGGCAACAAGTTCTGGTGAATGTTGGGCAAAACACCTCCATTAGCAATGGTAACATGACCCAACAGCTTGCTCAACTCCTCATCATTCCTCACAGCCAACTGAATGTGCCTAGGCACAATTCGATTCTTCTTGTTGTCTCTAGCAGCATTCCCAGCCAACTCCAACACCTAAATTAACACAAACCTTACAAACTTAGAATTCCATTTACATTAACAATACTTGAACAACATTTCACAACTATCTATACAAAAAAATCAAGCATGTGCAACAATTTGTGTAAAACCGCTTAATTTTATGCAGAAACAATTAAATTATTTCAGCTAATTATGAAATCTATCAATTAATTGTTAAAAAATTCACTAATAAACTAGGATAAACACGATTTCACTAACATGCAGAATGCTTTGAGCATAAATTAGTCAAAAATTAGCAAAATAAATTACCTCAGCGGCGAGATACTCAAGGACGGCGGAGAGATACACAGGAGCACCAGCACCGACACGTTCAGCGTACTTTCCTGCCTTAAGGAAACGAGCGATCCTACCGACGGGAAATTGAAGACCGGCTTTTGAAGATCGAGAAACCGATTTCGTTGCCTTTGGCTTGCCTCTTCCGGCGCCGCCTTTACCTGCTCCAGCACCTGAAGTCATTTTTTTTTTCTCTTACGAAAAAACCCTAACCCTAGATTCGGAGTTGCAGAGACAGAGAGAAGGAAGATGGTGAAATGTGATACGGAGAAATATAGGAAGTGGAGTTATGTATATATAGTAACGGATGGTGTGTTCTAATTGGTTGAAATAAAGCTACGAGGATTGCCAGCGTGGATATGGCGGTACTTTTAATTTTTGGAATACCCTCTAATATTTCCCTCCGTCTCTACCATTAAAATATTCACGAAACTTCAAATAGAGTACTTTCCTTTTAAAAATTTTTATAGTCATAAATAATTATGTGAAAATTTAAAAATCGTCAAAAAATAGAATAGATATAAAGGAAGACAAACAAAATGAAACAAAAAAAAATCTTTTTTTCATGAAATTTTTACTAATACAATCGAATCTCTCTATAGTTATAGCAATTGTCTAAAAGTTTCATGACCTTTTTTATAAATGAGGTGTTGTCGTATATGTATATATAATTGTTATAAATAAAAATATGTAGAATTAGAGAGCATGTGAATATAAATGAAGCAAACATCAATAGTCTTTTCTCGTGAAGTAATGATCCTAACTTACAAACATTATTTGAATAATTGAATACAATTTTCTTTTTTCCTTTTAGATATTTTACTTGAAATTTACTATGTGCATGATATGAAAGATAGTTTTCAAAAATATTTTAATATTTTAATTTATATGTAACATATTTATTACATATAAAATATTATTACCCGATATTTGAATATAACTATTTTAGAAGGGTAATTTTACAGAATATACTGCTATCATGATGTCATTATTGTTATACTAGTTAAAATATTGTTCTAGAAAAGCAAAACATAATATAAAAAATTAATTCCAAAGTATTCGTGAGAGACGAGTCAATGATCTTGTTGAGCTCTATATTTACCTTTGTTGTTGTTTCCATTTTGTATCGGTACCACAATGGTTCCTCTCTGATAAATACGAGGCATAAACTATTTCTAATAAACCCTCTACTTAAGAAAAAAAAGTTTTACGCAACAAGTTTGAAGAAAGACAAAAGATAGTAAAGAAGCAGATATGAAAATATCAAAGAAAAGAAAGATATTTAACCGCAAAAATAGTAAGGATAATAATATTAATAATACTGTAGGAAAACAACAAAAAAACTACTTTAAATGATAAAAGGAGAATGTTTTATAGCATAAAATTTGCTTGTGGAAGCTTAACTTAGGAATGTCCATATCCTGGCAATTAAATTGACAAGGGGTACACAATCAAAGGATCATGAGTTCACTTATTGAAACACATAATGGTGATTTAATTAGTTCTTTTACACCAGTAATCGCGGATGTGATTTTACTGCATTAATGGTGTATTAGCAAAACGGTAATCGTACTTTGAGACCACTGCACCGTCTCTTTCTCCACACACTTCACTAATAGGAACTGAGTCAATAATTTCCTTCAAATCGTCCGGTGTAAGTTTCACTCCTAGAGATTGGACATTGTCATTGAGGTTCTTGATCTTTGTTGTCCCTGCAATACAGCAGCAGAGTATTTCAACTCATATAAAAGGTTAAACAAGACACCACTAGATTATTTCGCCACAATGGATGGAAGGGGAGGACAGCTAGTCTTGAATACGTGTACATTTAGACACATGAAAGTATTGCAGTAGAAAATGTAACTTGATGTGTATAAACATTTGTAATGAAGAAGGTATCGTACCAGGTATTGGAACCACATCGTCTCCCTGATGCATAAGCCATGCTAATGCTAGTTGAGGAGGTGTACAACCATGCTTTGCTGCTAAGCTAGCGAATCGTGAGTATAGAACTTTGTTTTTCTCCAAATTCTGTTCATTAAACCTTGGGTGCGAGCCCTGAAGTAAAAAAGAGACTCAAATAACAAACCTAACTCCACGTTTTTTAATTCATCTTTATCGAACTCCCTAACATGTAATCAAATTTTTTGTACTAAGGTCTCATTTTCAAGCACCTCAAAAGAACCATGTATTCCTATTTTACACTATGTTGCTATATTACAAAAGCGACATAAAAGTGGCTGGCAGTGCCATTTCCTCTGTCACTTGTCAGTTCTTTCAAACCGTGTTTACTCCCTCTATTTACATGGTTGTAACAAACAATAAAAGATGAATGATGAATACTTTATCACTAGATGATAGTATCAATGATATATGATACCTCACTGATACCCTATGTTGCTCGGACTCTTCAAAAATGTCACTTGGGTGCGTGTCCAAAAGTAGTGCATCTTTAGAGGATCCCACACGGGTGCAGCTGCATTTTTGGAGAGTCCGAGCGACATAGCTGATAACAGTACCGACCATGATCTTCATATGCTTTTCTAGCATTTACTTACCATTATACTTCCCGTAGGCAAGCTTTCTGTGACTGCCTTTCCAGCAAAGAAACCGTGGCCGAGGGGGCTATAGGCAACAATCCCAATGCCTAGTTCCCTGTATAAAGGAGACAAGGAAAATATTAAGGATATGGCTTAATTTTTGAGAGGAAGGAAAATTATTAATTTCGAACATACCTACAAAGCGGAATGACATCCTCTTCTATATCACGGGTCCAAAGAGAATACTCCAATTGTACAGCAGTAATGGGATGAACAGCATGTGCCCTCTTAATTGTGTCCACGCTGGCTTCCGATAAGCCAATGTACCTAATCTTTCCCTCCTCCACTAATTTCTTGAGTTCCCCCATCTTCAATCATTAAGTTGGTTCAAGTAAATCAAGTTCCCCTTGTACTACATACATCACAAAAGGTAAGAACAATGGATAAAGATTGAACTTACAGTTTCCTCTATTGGCACAGTTGTGTCTATTCTGTGAGGATAATATAGATCGATGTAGTCTACATCAAGCCGCTTCAGACTTTCTTCGCAGCATTTCCGTACATGTTCCCGAGTGCCTTTGACATGAAACTGGAAGTCCTCAGAAACTAACAACCCAAATTTGGTTGCCAGCTGGACTTGCTCACGAGGAAGCTGCTTCAGTGCCTGATTATCGCAAAATGACCTTTAACGAAAAGAAAATGTGATAGCTTAAAGAAAGAAAAACATGTCTCAGAAACACTTGAGTGATTTTATTGGTCAAAAATCTTCAAACGGAACATTTATCCTTTCTTTCCATCATCAAACCAAACATACCTCTCCAATCATTATTTCGTTGTCGCCTTCATGCCCATATAAATCGGATGTGTCAAAGAAGGTGAAGCCTTTATTGAATGTTTCCTTTAAGATTAAGCATCCGGCTTCATGTGACAGAGGAGTATTTAATATTCCAGAAAGTCCTAAACAACCGAAGCCTAGTTTCGAAACCTGGCAACAAGAAAGATTGATCTAATTGTTTAAATTTCTGTTATAATATAGAAGCTAAGTAATCTGTTGGCTTTTCTTTTAGCTAGAATTTTATCATCACTCACAAGAATTTCATAATTTCTAGATTGAACAACCTTTTTTTTCCAATAGTCAAAATGCATTAATATTACTCTCAGTTCAGTGAATAGCTGGAATGACAAGATACTCAAGGAGAATGAAAAGTGGGATAATTGCATGTACAAAGTGTAACTATAAGCTTTGTGACTCAGTTTTGTTGAAGGCAAAAAGCTAAAAAGGAAAAGAAAAACCAAGTTTCTGGATAGGTATAAACACAAGTAGCAACAACAACAACATATTCAGTATAGTTCCACAAGTGAGGTCTGGAGAGAGTATGGTATACGTAGACCTTATCTCTACCTTTGTGGGGCACACAGATGCAAGTAAGAATAAATTCATATTGATGTCCCTTTTTTTAAAAAAAAATGGGGTAGGGGAAGGAGATTATAAGGTGGAGAATCGATTCCTCTCACCAACAAGGTTAAAGTTGAGACCACCAATCAACCGAGCTACTAAGATTTCTGCTTTCATATCGACGGCCATTCCAAGTTTAGCTACAATCTTGGGAGCATAATCATTTTCTCTTCTTTTTTTTCAAAATTAAAAATTGTCAAACTCTTATACCATTAAAATTTCTCTTACTTTTTTTTAGATACAAAAATTTCAAGACTAACTTTAACTTCGGAAAAAGATAAAAAAGAAAAGAAAAAAGATAATAGGTATAGTGAAGCTGTTTACATGGTAACCCAGAAAGCTAAAATGGACTCTGAACCAAAAAAAACAAAAAGATCCACCATAAAGTAAGCTAACACAGCTTCAACTTCCAAAAATCACAGTTTCAAAAACTCATTTCAAGTTTCAACTTCAAAATTTATGCCCAAATGGGGGCTAATTGGTTGTCACAATTTTTTTTCACAGTTCCAGTTCCAGTTTTATGATCAGTATTTGTGCGTCAATTACAAGAATGCTTAACTTAAAAAGTTTTTTTAACAGAAACTGAAATCATAGCTGAAAAATCGTATTACCTCAAGCCCTTGTGTGCCCAATTTTACTTTAGGAATTTGGATTTGGGAGTTGTGCTCCATTTTCAAACACCAAATGCTTGATGAGAAGAAGCTACACAGGGGATGCACTGGTTAGCTACTATTCTAGTATGAGAAAAATGAGCTCAGAAGATCTCGAGTCTCAATCAATTAAATGAAAGTACCAAATTGGGACCATTTGAATTTTCTATAGCATTTTCTATTTCTCTTTTACCTATTGTATTTTTTTGTTTTTATTTGTTTTTTGGATTATATGAATTTTGTAAAGTGGAAAGAAAATATTTTTTTTTTCAATAATTTGGTGATTTTTTTCGAACAACTAAAGTAGCTGTTGGGACAATCTCTTTAACACTCTATTTGGATCATTGTTATCCATTATATTGTATTTTATCATTACTATTCCTATATATTTGTTTTGATTGTTACTTAAAATGCATTGTATTATTAAATTTTGTTGTTATGTAACAATGAAAATCTCTATTTTATGTAACAACCGATTTGGTGTGTTCCCATTGTTACTTAGTTTCTTTTTCCAATTATATCTTTACATAATATTTCAGAATATTATTTTACCCTTTACCTTATATTATTTAATTCTAGTCAAACCTACTACCCTAGAATAATTAAGGATATTTTAGTAAATTTATAAATTACAATACAATACGATACGATCAAACCAAACAATTAAAATGTTATTATACAACAACAAACAATACAATCTAGCCAAACATTATATCTACCATACAGTACAATACAATAAAGTACAATACATTATGAAACAATGGATAACAATGATCCAAACAGAGTGTAATTGTCCAATTATTATTTTTCAACCATAGAAGTAAAAAGTTGGGATATAACATATTTTTACAAACAAAAAAATGTTTAATGACATGCTACTCTCTGCTATTATTCTTTTAATTATTTTCAACGTATTTTCCTAAAAAAGATCTATTAAGAAAACAAGAATGACATAATAAGCTTATTATTTTACTCTTATTAATTATGAAGTGAATGAATTAAAAAATTTAGATTTTCAAGAAATTTTGTCATTTTCAAAATTAATTAATTGAGGGTATAATAGGTTAAAAAAATTGTATTTTCTTGATTTATCAAAATGAACAGTAAAAGGGACAAATAAAAAAAAAGAAAATTGGACAAGTAATTAGGGTCAGAGAGAGTAATTTATTTAGAACAAATAGAGTACAATCTATTTTCACTTTTAATTGTCATAGTTTCCTTTTTTAGAGTCAAACTATAAGAGTTTAACTAACATTTTATGATGTATTTTTTCATTATATTGATATGCAAAAAATTGTAATTTATAGTACTTTCCGTATAGTTTTTGAATATCTAAATTTTTTGTTTAAAATATCGAATTAATGTAACCTAATTTCACTTTGAAAATTAGTCAAATTGCTTTCGAAAAGCGCAACATGACAATTAAAAGTAGACGGAAAGAGTAATAAATATGGATAACTTAACAAGTGATACTCCATCTATGTATCTTTACTTTCCCATGTGTATTATTTTGGAATGTCCAACTATACTTCTCCAATTCATAAAACCAATAAATAGTTTACAATGTTGTGTCTATTTTACCCTTGCTAATAACGAGTATTTATTTTCAATATTTAGATGACTTATCTTTTATAAAGGTGATTTTACCAAATCACCCCTAACATTTACTGCTTCTTAATCTTTATGTTAAATTAACGGTAGACAACTATTATTGAACGTACGCAATATTTGTATTTATTATTTTCTTCATGAGCGTGAAAAGAAGTTAAAACGAGGCTCATTGAGATGGAAAAAAAATATTAAGCTCATTAATGATTTTATCGTTAATTGTTTACATTAAAAGAATTTGTTTATGGGATTAAAAGAAGTTAAAACCGACATTTATCATGCAGATTACACTGGGTATATTGTTTAAAGTAAAAAATTATCGTAACACAATCCACTAATACTTTTGAATATTGAATTACTTTTGATTTGTACCAAGGCTACGTATCGATTGATTTGATTTTTAAAATTTATCAATTCAATTTATTAGTTATTGATTTGAAGATATGCTAAATCATTATAGAACTATTAAGATATCAATTTATTGGTTATCAGCTTTTCAGTTATTGATCATTATCGATTCGATTAACTGTTAAGATTTCACACACCAATAACTCATTGGAAATCACTTAAAATAAAGATAGCAATAAAAAGAACCATGCACATAAGTTGACAGATTGCATCTTGTTCAAAAGTAAACACTGACACCTAATAAAATAATCGAGAGTTTGAGACAATCAAATATAAAAGTATGAAACGTAACCCTGACTTTATATACCAAATGATATAAATATAATTTATTTATTTACTATTGAGTTATCAAATAATCCATTAAGAAAAAACTTCAAACCGTTAAAAACCGATAATCCGATATTAAAAGAAAATTAAAACCATTACCAAACAACTAAACAAATAACTCATTACCAATAACTTAATAACTTTTAATCGATTCAAATTATTGATTTCGGTTCGCTTTTGAACGGTCCAAGCACTAATTGGTTCCATAAACTAAGGCAGCTGCTTCTGCCCAGTAACTAGTACCAGTGCCAAGAATTATTACATAAACAAACACTAGTTTTCCTTCATGGAACATAATCACAGATTCACCTCCTCAGGTTCCTTCTTTACAACTTCCATATAAATTTACTTTTAAGGAATTTATTTTCCAAAAGAAAATGTTTTTCAAATTATTTTGACCGAACCAAACATGAGAAAAAACAGAAAATCCTCCATATCAAACACAGCCTTTGTTGCCCATATGATTTCTCACCAACGTGTATTAGCTAATCGATACTCGTATTTAGACATCACTTCGTCCTCTCTTTCTCCACAGACTTCACTAACGGGGATGACATTCGTGATTTCCTTCACGTCTTCTGGTGTAAGCTTCACTGCTACGGATTGAATATTGGCATTTAGGTTCTTAATCTTTGTCGTTCCTGCAACACATTGGAAGTATGATCAGAAATGCCTCGACTTTTTTAGAACAGGTCCAAGGTTAAATGATATATTGCAGTTAACAAACGAACACCACGATGACCAAGAATCTAACAAGTTGTATAACAACATCTCGAGGAGGGGAATTCAATTAACTAATAGAAATAGTAATTTGATTTGCATAAACTTTTGTGAATGGAGAAGGCATATTACATACCAGGTATCGGAACCACGTCATCTCCCTGATGCAGAAGCCACGCTAAAGCTAGTTGAGGAGGTGTACAACCATGCTTTGCTGCTAAGTTTGCAAATCTTGTGTAAAGAGCTTTGTTCTTCTCCAAGTTCTCTCCAGAAAATCTTGGATGAGAACCCTAACAAAACAGAGAGATTGAGATACCTAGACGTAATTTTCCCAATGAATGACATGATAGACGAATATTTACACACACAACTACAAGAGATGGTAGAACGAAGAAGTTCTAGGGAAGTACTATGCAGTAGAAAAGATGCATAATAGAACGAAAACAAGTTATATGAAATGATTATGAGACCAACAACGTTATGTGATCGTGAATGCTAAGTGTTAAGTTGGCAACAAATGTCGTTGAAATGTAGGCATTAAGATAGATGTGTTAGAAAGTAATCATGTTTGACTATGTTAGCAAGGACAAAGAAGGTGTGACATACGAGTAGTAAGCTTGCACTCTCTTTCCGTCAACTCTTCAAACCCTTGTAGATGTATTATGCACAACTATAGTTATACCAAACAAGGAAAAGAGAATGATGATTACTTCATTCATACGAAATAAATCTGAGAGGACCGGTCTGATACCTAACATATACTAGGAACTACTGCAATTACTTACCATCAGACTTCCCTCAGGCAAGCTTTCTGTTATTGCCTTCCCACCAAAGAACCCGTGGCCAAGGGGGCTGTATGCAACAATCCCGATACCCAATTCTCTGTATTAAGGAGACAGAAAAATCTATTAGACAATTCTTGAAGTTCTTTCTGATATCTACAGATAGCTTAATGAGTAACCAGGTCATTAAAGTGATCTTAATCTTTGAGTGACAACATTCATCAGATACGAGCATACCTACAAAGCGGAATAACATCCTCTTCTATCTCACGAGTCCAAAGAGAATACTCCATTTGCACACAAGTGATGGGATGAACAGCATGTGCCCTCTTAATTGTGTCAACGCTGGCTTCAGATAAGCCAATGTACCTAATTTTTCCCTCCTCCACTAGCTTCTTCAGTTCTCCCATCTTTTGTCTCGTGAAATTGATTCAACAAAATCAAGTTTCTGTACAACATATTTATTACCATAGGCAAGAACATGGATAAAATTGGATACTTACAGTTTCCTCTATAGGCACAGATGTGTCTGTCCGGTGCTGATAATATAAATCGATGTAGTCCACGTCAAGACGCTTGAGACTTTCTTCACAGCATTGCCGCACATATTGTGAAGTGCCTTTGACTTGACATTGTAAGCCATCTAAGTCCTCGGAAAATATACACCCAAATTTGGTTGCCAGTTGGACTTGTTCACGAGGAAGCTGCTTCAATACCTGGTTATCTCAAAATGACAATTTAGAAAACAAAATCATTCCTTATATGATAGTTTTAAAAAGGAACTGGTCTCAGCAACATCGAGTGATTATATGGTTAGATCTAAATCTTCAAACAGAAGACGATGAACTGATCGACACAAAAATATTGAACAGTACACTGATCAATTAAGCATATACCTTTCCCACCATTATCTCATTGTGACCCTCATGCCCGTATACATTCGCTGTGTCAAAGAAGGTGATGCCTTTGCTGAATGCTTCCTTCAAGATTGCACACCCAGCTTCATGTGACAGAGGATCATTTAAAAAGCCAGAAAGTCCTCCACAACCAAAACCGAGTTTCGAGACCTTGCAAAAGATTAAGTAATGATTTAAAAGCTTCTAGCATAAAAGTAAAACTTTGCCTTTTCTTTTAGCATAAATGTTTTTCAGATATCCCATATCTCGGAACCATTGCGAACCTAAAGTCCTTCTTTTCAAGAACAGAACTAAGGGTGTCAAAAAGTACTCATGATCTGATCAATGGGTTGGAGTCTCTCAATTAAGTGAAATGTTGGAGGCTGATATAACAAATAATCAAGGAAAATAATAGTGAGATAATTGGACATATACAAAATAACTATAACCATATCAAAGGCGGAGCCACATGCAAAGAAGGGGATGCAATTTATCAGAAAGTTATACTGCATAAATAGGCTAAAAATAAATCTTTTTGAGCATATACATAAAATTTTGAATCCCTTAACATAAGAAAAATACATGTTCAAATCCCAGGTAGGTCATTTTCGATTTTTTTTAATCTCTTTCACAGAAATCCTGGCTCCACTACTGCATAGGCGGTAGAGTACTCAAGGGACTAATCATTATTACAGAAATGAAATGAAGGAGCAACAATGAACACTGCCTCGGTAAATGCATCAAATATTAATCAAAGAGTAATAATGAAATAAAAACTCATACAAGGAAATTACTGAAAAGTGTGAAGGATAAAACTCAAAAATTGACAATACAATCAATTTTAGCAAAAATATTGGTAGTATAATCTTTTCATCCCCATAAGGGAACCTTGAGCCCGTGACGGGGCCAGATTTTTGACTAAGGGGTGTCAAAATATAAAAAAGTAAAATTGCGTAGAAGCTAAAAAGTGTCAATATGTAATAGATATACATACAAAAAATATTGTTATCTAGCTACACAGTGTAATTTTCTGATGGAGGGGAGTATGTGACTCCACCACTGCCTTGAGCAACGGTAGAGTTGTCTCTATGTGATCTATAGATCACGGGTTCAAGTCATGGAAGCAGCCAGGTAGATTGTCTACATCACACCCTTGGTGTGACCCTTCCCTGGACCATACTAACTCGGGATGCTTTGTGCCTAGGGCTGCCTTTCTAAAATCTTTTCCTCCTCTAAAACAATAGTCCTAAACATCTATTGCTATTACAGAAAGATTATGCTAAAATTTCAAGACTCCAATTCTAAATTCAAAATAGGTAGAATGAAAAATATATCCACAATTAAGTTGATTGAGCTTTTAAGTTGTATCCAACAAACCTAAAACTCATACTGCTGCAAACAAATTCAACACAAATCAATTGATTGTCACAAAGTACCACTAATATTTTTTTATTTTCCATCAATTACCAAAATACAAGTATAAAAAAATTCAAAATCTAAATGAAAATTGAAATCAAAGTTAAATTATTTGTAATTACCTCAAGACCCTGGGTACCCAATTTGACTCTTGGAATTTGGATTTGTGTGTTGTGCTCCATTTTTTGTGCAGACTGCTAAATTACAGTACCAAATGCTTAAAAAAGAGGTACTTAAGAAAAGAGGAAGGAAAAAAAAAGGTTGAAAAAGCTACTAATTTGTCATACTTGGACATGAATATATGCTTTATTTTAAGAGATATAAGTGGGGACTAAAATTCCATTTAGCGTTGAGTAGTCAATTTCTTACTAGTGAAGTGGTGATTGATTCCATTTGAGTATTTGACTATTCCTCTTACCATTCACACTTGGTTAGAAAGTGAATTATTAATATATTAAAATTAGCATAATTAATATTTCTTCATTGCATGGATCATTTTATTTTGGGTTATTTAGGTGGTTAGCTTTTTGAAATTTTATGTAGCATAGCTACTATTTTTCTAAATGTTTACATTTTTTTTATATATAATATTATATATTTGGTATATAATAATATATACTAAATTATAAGAAATGTTTATACACCATATATAATACAATGCGATATTATAAACTATTATACAAAAAACTGAATTCTTCTTCTTCTTTGAATCCAAGGACCAAATCCATCCAAGACATCTCAAAAATCCCACCAAATCACCCTAAAATTCCTTTTCAATAAGTATTTTCAATTGATTTTTACTATCGTTTTAAGCAATATGGTTTTAGCATCTTTCGCAACAAAATAAAAAATGATTTCTTTCCACAAATTAAACGCTCACAAATCTTTCGGAGTAGAAGGGGACAAACTATAATCACTTTTTTTTTTTTTGTATAAAATACTTTCAAAACAAAATTTTGAGAAACATAAAACCTATTGGTTGGAGGTGGATTCTTATGTCAAACTATGGGTGATTTTATTTTTGTGAATAAAAAATGCATATAATTTCCAAGTTTAAAGAAAACAGATCATTAAATTTTGAAATAAGATGGATTTAAATGAGCACAATATAGATAGGTACATTTCATTAAGGCTTATTATTTATTGTTGTATTATTTAGGAAATAGTCATTTAGGTCATATCACAGCCCTGGATAATAATATCATTAGTTGTAGTTTTTGCAGAAAAAATAGTTTCTTGATTGTCTGCTTCCTAACTAGCAAAATAGCAAGTATGTCAAAAATTCTTCCTTCGCTAGTTAATCTACCAGCCTATGTGCATCATTCTTAGACCACCCAATTTCTGCATTAATGATCTGCACTCAACAATAAGATTATTATAAAAATAAAATCATAGATAATAAACTATCTTTAATCAAATGTACAAAAATATGATATTAACTTCTAAAATCTCCAAAAAAAACAAGTGATGTGAAATTATGAGTCGTTCAATAAACACAAAACCATTTTGCTCTAACATAATGACTCTAAAAGTTTCATTCAACGTTTTCTCATCATCGGTCTATGAATAAAATCATTGTCAAACACTAGTTCGAGAGAAAAATATTATCTGGAATTTTTTCACACCCTAAACTATGCTTCAAAAACTCAACAAACACTTGTGCTTCTCACAAGTAGCTTTGAAGGATAACAAATGTTTTTGGAGACTTTCAAGATATGGATCCACCCTTTCTGGTTTTTTTCCACCAATATTATTCTCTCTTGTCTCTAGCACAATGGCTGTTGCTGTTAAAAATTCTTCATATGCCTTGTCCAACGAGTCCACAATGCAGCATCCATTATCTCTTGCAAAAGTATGAAAGGAGTGTGGAATATTAAGCGGACATATTACAAAAAAAACAACTCAGTGCACAAAGCATCTCGTGTTCACATAGAATTTGAAGAAGGACCGCACTTTAAGGAGTGTGATATTGACAGTATACCCTAAACAGACGTATCAATTAAATACAAATAGCAATATAATGGCATGCCTCTTCTTCTTTATTTCTTAAAAAAACAGCTACGAACTTCGTCGCTAGATAGATTGTGACTAACATATTGTTTTAAATAATTCATCCATCGTTAAAAAAGATTGACGACAAATATTCATTGTTTAACGATGAAAATTATCTGTCGCCAATTCATGTTCTTTTGATAGCATAACTAGCTAACAACAAAACAATTACCATATGCATCATCTTTAAAGAGGAATGAGCTGCATTTCTTATTAACAATCGAGAAATCCTCAAGGGTTAAATAACACAGTTAAGAAATTAATGAGTGATGACTAATGAGCCATCTTTCCATGGGTATGATATTTACAAAATTATTATTTTTATAAGATCTTTTGTTCTAATAAACTTTGCTATTATATTTTATATTAAATATAAAAAGTGAAAACTTAAGAATTAGAGTGTCAAACGACAATATTTAGATTTGTGTTGGGGAATTCAGTTCAAAATTTTCAAGAATTGGGAAATTTGATAGCTTTAGCTAAGACAATAATTAGATTGACAAATGATAGTATATACACCAAGGATGTGGTAGTGGATGAGACTAACTAGAGATCTCGGGTTCGGCCTACCGAACACCGGATGGTAAAACAAAAGAAGACAATATATACATCAACAGGGGATTACAATACATGCGCTATTGATGAAGTCCACTTATTCAAAAAAACAGAACAGGCGATTTAGTTAGTAATGAAGCTAAGAAACGGTGATTAACTCCATTATGATTTCTCACCAACGTGATGTTACTGCTTTAATGGTGTATTAGCTACCCGATACTCGTACTTAAACATCGTTTCATGCTCTCTATCTCCACAGACTTCACTAATGGGGATAACATCCGCGATTTCCCTCACATCTTCTGGTGTAAGTTTCACTGCTAGGGATTGAATATTGGCATTTAGGTTCTTAATCTTTGTTGTTCCTGCAACACATTGGAAGTATGATTACAAATACCTCGATTTTTTTAGAACAGGTCCAAGGTTAAATGACATATTTCAGTTAACAAACGAACACCACGATGACCATCTAACTAGTATAACAACATCTCGAGGAGAGGAATTCAATTAACAAGAAATTGTAATTTGATTTGCATAATGGAAAAAGTATGGTATATATCATACCAGGTATTGGAATCACGTCATCTCCCTGATGCATAAGCCACGCTAAAGCTAGTTGAGGTGGTGTACAACCATGCTTTGCTGCTAAGTTTGCAAATCTTGTGTAAAGAGCTTTGTTCTTCTCCAAGTTCTCTCCGGAAAATCTTGGATGAGAACCCTAACAAAACAGAGAGATTGAGATACCTAGACGTAATCTTCCCAAAGAATGACATGATAGATGAATATTTAACACACAAAACTACAATAGATGGTAGAATGAAGGAGTTCTACGGAAGTACTATGCGATATGAAGATGCCTAACATAGCGAAAAAGAAGTTATATAAAATAGTTATGAGACTAACATTGTTATATGATAGTAAATGCTTAGGCTTTTAAGGTCCAACATGGCAACATGTATTGTTGAAATGCAGATTTTAATAAGATAGATGTAATGTGAGGTTGTATAAAATTAACTAAAATTAAAAATAATCACGTCTAACTGAGGAAAGTCTCTCGAGATACTGTCATATGTATGGTATAAAGATGACCCATTCTTTGTCTCAAGAAACAAATTAGTTGGTATTGAAATGAAATAAGTCTGAATAAAAAAGGAATGAGCACAGAAGAACTGTACAGAGAACTAGTTTGTGTTTGAGGAGTAATTGCTTCTTCATTTCCCAAAACTGTAAAGATAACTAAGTCATCTTGGACAAAGTTAGCTAGAATGAAGAAAATGCGACACAGGAGTGGTAGGCATGCAATCTCTTAGCGTCATCTCTTATACACGACGTACTTATATAGTTATACCAAACAAGGGAAAGAGAGTGATGACTACTTGTCTACTTCATCCATAGGAAATAAATCTGAGAGGGACTGTGCAATACGTAACATATACTAGGAACTGCTGCAGTTACTTACCACCAGACTTTCCGCAGGCAAGCTTTCTGTGATTGCCTTTCCACCAAAGAACCCCTGGCCAAGGGGGCTGTACGCAACAATCCCGATGCCCAATACTCTGTATTAAGGTGGCAGAAAAAAATATTAGACAATTCTTGAAGTTCTTTCTGCTATCGCTTAATGACTAACCAGTTCAAATACCATATGATAATAGTGTCATTCAGGAAAAAAAAATTAGTCATTAAAGTGATCTTAATCTTTGAGTGACAACATATATTCATCAGATACGAGCATACCTACAAAGCGGAATTACATCCTCTTCTATCTCACGAGTCCAAAGAGAATACTCCATTTGCACACAAGTGATGGGATGAACAGCATGCGCCCTCGTAATTGTGTCAACACTGGCTTCAGATAAGCCGATGTACCTTATCTTTCCCTCCTCCACTAGCTTCTTGAGTTCCCCCATCTTTTGTCTCATGAAATTGATTCAACAAAATCAAGTTTCTGTACAACATATTTATTTATCATCATAGGCAACAACATGGATAAAATTTGATACTTACAGTTTCCTCTATAGGCACAGATGTGTCTGTCCGGTGCTGATAATATAAATCAATGTAGTCCACATCAAGACGCTTGAGACTTTCTTCACAGCATTGCCGCACATATTGTGGAGTGCATTTGACTTGACACTGGAAGTCACTGAAGTCCTCGGGAAATATACACCCAAATTTGGTTGCCAGTTGGACTTGCTCACGAGGGAGCTGCTTCAATACCTGGTTATCCCAAAATGACCATTTAAAAAGCAAAATCATTACTTATATGATAGTCTCAGCAACACTGAGTGATTATATGGTTCTAAATCTTCAAACAGAAGACGATGAATTGATCGACACAAAAATATTGAATAGTACACTGATCAATTAAGTGTACCTTTCCCACCATTATCTCATTGTAACCCTCATGCCCGTATACGTTTGCTGTGTCAAAGAAAGTGATGCCTTTGCTGAATGCTTCCTTTAAGACTGCACACCCAGCTTCATGTGACAGAGGTGCATTAAAATAGCCAGAAAGTCCTCCACAACCAAACCCGAGTTTCGAGACCTAGCAAAAGATTAACTAATGATTTAAAAGTTTCTAGCATAGGAATAAAACTTTGCCTTTTCTTTTAGCATAAATGTTTTTCAAAGGTCCCATATCTCGGAACCATCGCGAACCTAAAGCCCTTCTTTTCAAGAGCAGAACTAAGGGTGTCAAAAAGTATTCATGATCTGATCAATTGATTGGAGTCTCTCAATTAAGTGAAATTTTGGAGGCTGATAACGAAAATGTTAGTGAGATAAATCATAAATGGACATACACAAAATAACTATAACCATAGGTGCAAAGGCGGAGCCACATGCAAAGAAGGGGATGCAATTTATCAGAAAGTTATACTGCATAAATAGGCTAAAAATAAATCTTTTTGAGCATATACATAAAATTTTGAATCCCTTAACATAAGAGAAATACATGTTCAAATCCCAGGTAAGTCATTTTTCGATTTTTTTTAATCCCTTTCCCAGAATTCCTGGCTCAACTACTGCATAGGCGGTAGAATACTCAAGGGACTAATCATTATTACAGAAATGAAATGAAGGAGCGACAATGAACACTACCTCAATAAAATCATCAACTCTTAATCAAAGGGTAATAATGAAATAAAAACTCATACAAGGAAATTAGTGAAAAAATGTGAAGGATTAAACTCAGAATTTGACAATACAAATAATTTTAGCAAAAACAATGGTAGTATAATCTTTTCGTCCTCATAATGGAACCTTGAGCCCGGGGCCAAAATTTTGACTAAGGGGTGTCAAAATATAAAGAACTAAAATCGCATACAAGCTAAAAAGTGTCAATAAGTAATAGATAAACATATATAAAATATTGTTATCTAGCTACACAGTATAATTTTCCGACGAAGGTGTATGGAAAGTTGTCTCTATGTGATCTATAGATCACGGGTTCAAGTCATGGAAGCAGCCACATTAAGGTAGATTGTCTAAATCACACCTCTGATGTGGCCCTTCCCTGGACCATTCTAACTCGGGATGCTTTGTGCCTAGGGGTGCCTTTTTAAAATCTTTTCCTCCTCTAAAACAATAGTCCTAAACATCTATTGCTATTACACAAAGATTATGCTAAAATTTCAAGACTCCAAATTATAAATTCAAAATAGTTAGAATGAAAAATATATGTACAATTAAGTTAATTGAGCTTTAATTTGTATCCAGCAAAGCTAAAACTGATAAATTCAACACAAATCAATTGATTGTCACAAAGTACTAGTACTTTTTTTCTTTTCCCCTCTCACTTCAGTGATCAATAATTTTCAGATAAATTATCAAACTGCAAGTATTAAAAAATTCAAAACCTAAGTGGAAATTGAAATCAAAGTTAAAATATTCGTAATTTACCTCAAGGCCCTGGGTACCCAATTTGACTCTTGGAATTTGAATTTGTGTGTTGTGCTCCATTTTTTTGTGCAGACTGCTAAATTACAGTACCAAATGCTTAAAAAGAGGTACTCAAGAAAAGAAGGAAATAAAAAAGTTGAAAAAGCTACTAATTTGTTATACTTGGACATGTATATATGCTTTATTAATTAAGAGATATAAGTGGGGACAAAAATTCCATTTAGAGTTGAGGAGTCATTTTCTTACTAGTGAAGTGGTGATTGATTCCATTTGGACTATTCCTCTTGCCATTCACACTTGATTATTATTTGGTCGCAGGTTGGAAAGTGAATTATTAATATATTAAAATTAGTATAATTAATATTTTTCATTGCGTGGATCATTTTATTTTGGGTTATTTAGGTAGTTAGATTTTTGAAATTTTATGTCGCATAGCTACTATTTTTCTAAATGTTTAAAATTTCCATATATAATAATATATCTATATTTGATATACACCAATATAAATAACTTTCACAAACTTTTTTAACTATGGTTAAAATTTGATAAGTAATATAATACTAAATTATAAGAAATGCTTATACACCATATATAATATTCTACGATATTATATACTATTATACAAAAAACTGAATTCTTTATCTTCTTTGAATCCAAGGACAAAAATCCATCCAAGGCATCTCAAAAATCACACCAAATCACCCTAAATTTCATTTTCAATAAGTTTTTACAATTGATTTTAAACTATTGTTTTAAGCCATATGGTTTTAGCACCTTTTGTAACAAAATAAAAAATAATTTCTTTCCCCAAATTAAACACTCACAAATCTTTAAACATATAGGAGTAAAAACTATAATCATTTTTTTTATATAAAAGAACTTCCAAAACAAAATTTTGAGAAACCTCAAACCTATTGATGGGAGGTGGAATCTTATGTCAAACTATGGATACTTTTATTTTTGTCAATAGAAAATGCATATAATTTTTAATTTTAAATTAAAAAGTATGGAATCAAACAACAAACTATGTCCAGACAAAATAAAGTTGAAACTCAACTATTTGCATATAATTTCTAATTTTGAATTAAAAAGTATGGAATCGAACAACAAACTATGTCCAGACAAAATAAAGCCGAAGCTCAATCATTTTCAAAAAATTCATGATTCTCTTTCTCAGTTATTGCTCAACAGCTGTTACAACCCTAATGAGTTCTAATGAGTTCGTGAAAGTTTTTAGAACATCGAGTTTCACGAAAGTTGCTCCCTAAAATTTAACTATAAATAGTGCTTGAGTCATTCATTATATAAATAGACTTGCTAAAATAAAACCATAGATAATAAACTATCTTTAGTCAAATATTCAAAAACATCATATGCCATTATGACTTAATTCTATTATCTCAAAAACAAACAAGTAATGTGAAATTGCAAATTGTTCAATAAACTAAAAACCATTTTACTCTAACATGACCCTAATTAAAGGTTCATGATGATCTAGCTAGCCTAATGGCGCTTCGTAACAACTTGTCTAGAATATTCCAATGATCTTCTAAGATAGATTTTGATGAACTCATATCTTTATCTTCGACGTTTTCTCATCATTGATCTTAATAGGAATAGAATCAGTATCAAACACATGTTCTGGAAACTTTTCGCATCCTACACTATGCTTCAAAGTCTCAACAAACTCTTGTGCTTCATCACAAGAAGCTTGGAAGGATAACAAACTCTTTTGGAAACTTTCAAGAGATAGATCTACGTCTTCTGGTTTTTCTCCACCATTAGTTTCTCTTGTCTCTAGCACAATGGCTAGTGCCGTTAAAAGTTCATCATATTTCTTGTCCAATGTGTCCACAATGGCATTCATTATCTCTCTGCAAAAAGTATGAACAGTGAATGAAAATATTTTATTTATAAACATACTCAAAAACTCTGAATCTATGAACTAGGACAAACAAATCTTAACTAGACATAATTAAATAAATACTAAAAATAACAAATCCTAAAAAATTAAAATTTTTCTACTCCAACTTTGAATTATTATCCCAACAAAAGGAGTAAGGATTATTAAGCAAACATATTATAAAAATTGTAGTTTAGTGTATAAAGAATCTCATATTTATATATGAGAAAGATTAACCCTACTTCAAGACCTATCCTCAACAGATATATCACTAAAATATAAATAACAATATAATGGCATGCCTTCTTTTTCTTAGAAAAACATAAATTAGTCATGAACTTTGTGTCTAGATAGATTGTTACTAATATGTTGTTTTAATAAATCATTGCATTTTAATACATCATTGCTAATTCATTATTATTAAAGAGGAGTCAAAAATTATATGTCACCAATCTATGTTCTTCTGGTAGTATTCCTAGCTAACACCAAAACAAGTATATTTAAAGAGGAATAAGCTGTATTTCTTTTTAATAATCGAGAAATCTTTGAGGGTAAGATAACACACAATCAAGAAATTAATGAGTAATGAACCATGCATCTTCCGCTGTGGGTATGATATTTATAAAGTCAAAATTTTCTACATATAAGAATATTATTTATCCCAAAATCTTTTGAATGCTAAAGCGAAATATTATTCTATAAAATGTACATACAACATAAAGTAACATGAAAGATTAGTTCAACAGAAAACATGATTATTATATCTGATTGTATCTCAATTCATGTTCAAAATTCATGACTATTCTAGTTTATTGAGCAAACAAAAATAATCAAAGCTATTTGGATCTTGTTTTCCTAAATCTAGGTATATAAAAAGATGATTGGCTCAAAATTTCAACCCTAATATTAAAACCTAGACCAAGATTATCTATAACACATTTCTTCATTAGGAAAGATTGATAAGAAAATTGATATATTGAATTCATGGATATGGACATGGACATGGGCATGTTTCATTAATTTAATAAAAAAGGGGGAAAAAGATATTTTCCCCAAAACTTTTATTCAGTTTCAAAATTAAATTGAACATGATATATACACGGAAATCAATTTCATATCACACAAATTACAAATCCTAAATATACATTCATCAATGAAGAATTCCAAGAATAAAAACTCAACAAAAAGAATCAAGTTTCACAAACAAAATCTCCTCTCTTTAATGAATGAACTGAAATTTCTAATCAAAATTATACAAATAATTAAATGTTTGTTGATAGAAAAAGAAGAGGAAAAAAAAAAACTTACGAGTCAAACGATGATACTGGAGGCTCCACAAGAAAAAGGTTAATAGTTTTATTTTATTTGCTAAGAAATAAACGGATATAATTCTATTTATAGTGAATATTTATTATCAAATACATATTGGACTGTGTAAATACAAATCTAATCAGTAAATGCATTTAATTAAAGTAATTTCCTTTTTTTAATTTGTCATATATTACAAGAGCGAATGTTTAATTTGTCATATAATTTGTCAATTGA
This sequence comes from Solanum lignicaule, assembly GCA_029582545.1. NCBI lineage: Eukaryota > Viridiplantae > Streptophyta > Magnoliopsida > Solanales > Solanaceae > Solanum > Solanum lignicaule. The sequence goes on from JAJOOF010005950.1 coordinate 58,878, forward strand.
TGATTTGTTTTTTTCCTCAAATTTTCTCTATTTTATATTTAGTATTTCTTCATTTATTTACCTTTTTTATATTATGTATTTAAAAATTAACAAAAAATGATACTATAAATTACAATATTTAGTATTTCTTCGTTTATTTGCTTTTTTGTGTATTATGTTTTTAAAAAATATGAAAAATAGTATTATAAATTACAATAGTCAATAACTTAAAATATTGATAATAGTTATAAATTTTTTTGATCAACTCTTGAAATTTCATTAATCGAGATGTTATATTCCTAACAGTTGTATAGCAACGAAGCTCTCGAAGTATGCACTGATCACACGGTCTAGTCGTAATGTATGAAAGTTATAGAATAGGAATAAGAGTTGTCCCACTACTATGCGTGATGGGAGATGAAGGAAATTGGATTGGGTCACCCATGTGGGTCAACCCGGATCCATGTGAAAAGAAAATATATATATATATATATATAATTATTTATTATATATTAATTAATATAATGAAAAGACACAACAATTTGAATAGTTGTAACCCTTCAGAATAGACACTACCATTTGAATAGTTGTGTCCCTTTTATAAGAGACATAACTATTTGAATAGTTGTATCCCTTCAGAATTATAAAAAGGGTCTCACAAGAGAAATCGAAAAAAATAGAAGAAAAACTCTTCGTTCTCTACAATTCCAAAAAGAACATACACTTTTTTTGTTTCTTCTCCTTCGTCCTTCTCCAATTCTATTAAAGTTCGTGTGAAGATTCTTTGAAGGTTTCTTCTCCAAAAAGTGTCGGAATGAACAACTGTAACAAGTACGATTTTAGATTGTGGCTTTATATGGTGTAGTTCGTGTTTATATACATGTGATTGCACTTTCTAACTAGTAAAATAATATTTAATGATCTTGCAAACTAAGTATTTGATTATATTCGGTCAAATTATTTCATAATTTCTTTCCCCTGCTGACCTCAACTCATAGAAAGGTTTTAGTTTCTTATTTTTCAGCTTTGTTAGCTAAATAGTCCATTTCTTACTAAAAGAAATTTACAATGCTATGCTTACAATCCATTTCTCTAAACTCAACTATATAATAACTTAACAACACAAAGAATTATCTCAAATCTTGATTATTGTCATCCGTTTATTTTAATTACTTTATACGCTTCATATTTGCACACCCTCTTCACTTAATTAAATGATAGGTACTTTGCCTATTACTATTCTATTGTTTGAGTTGCTTACTACCACATTATTAAAATAATCTTTCATTTCCATACACAATCACATTTTTGTATTAAAAATTTTCAAAAACAAAATTTGGAAAAATCTCAACCTAGGTGGAATCTTATGTCAAACTACGCATGCTTTTATTTTTGTCAATAAAATAATATAATTTCCAAGGTTAAAGAACATAGATCATTAA
>JAJOOF010005951.1:0-19977 GCA_029582545.1 Solanum lignicaule
AAAAAAAAATACAATCCTAAAATACTCAAACTCAAAAATCACAATCCTACACAAATTCTAATTCCTAGCAATTAGATACCTACATATTTTCTATCCACAATAAAAATAAATAAATACAAATACATGAAAAAGAAAAGGAGAAGAAAAGAAATTACAAGACATTCCAAGATTTGTAAATATCCATCTATTAACTTTACTTTATTATGTTTGAATAAATTTATGTGATATACATTTTTTTTAATTAACGAACATATATTAATATAATATAAATAGGTTTAAAATAAATCAAATAATGAGGCAAATAACTTTTATTATTAAGTTAATAATACAATATCCGAAAATTAATTTAAGTCATAAATAGTCGATAAAGCAACCGTGCTAGAACCACGGGACTCGAGGGGTGCCTAACACCTTCCCCTTGGTCAACAGAATTCCTTACCCGATCTTTGTTTTCACAGACCGAATAAAATAAAGAGTCAAATATTCTTTTGATTAGAGATTTAAATAAGGTGACTTGGAACACCAAAACTCAATTCCAAGTGACGACTCTGAATAATAAAATAATCCCTTTTCAAAATGTCACTTTAATTGGAAAAACTCTTTCTTTCAAAAACATTACTTAAATTAATTGTTTGAAGCGAAAACAGGGGTGTGACAGATGGCGACTCTGCTAGGGATAACCAGAATTCGAGCTTGTAAATATTGACTTGTGTATGACTTTATTTATTTATTTTTTCATTTATGTTTTGGATATTGTATTTGTTGGCTGAATGTGCTAATTGTTTTTTTATTTTATTTATTTTAATATTATTTGCATTGCATTATAACTGTCTTCTCTCGCACCCATTTGAGTCTTCTATAATACAATTATGGGAATTGCGACTGCGCACCCCACTTCTGTCAAGATATCCAGTGGATCTTTGGTCCATGTTGAAGGATTTTTAGTCACACATGTTTAGAATGGGGAGCACCCATGCACAAAGCTGAAAAGCGCTGCTACCGGTACGTTGCTACTCCCTAACTCGAGTTGTCCGCTCGTTTTACAGCCAGTCTAGATACCTTTCTCCACAAGTTCAACCTTAGTAGAATTGAAACCTTCAGACATGATTTTCTTACTAGGTTCCGCTTTATCTGCATCATGTGCATTTAACTTAGCAAGACTCGGCATGGGGTCGGGTCTGTCTAGGACATGTACCTTTTCTTGAGACCATCATGTACATTTTTGTGCTACTTGTTGCTTCATGTAGAAGACTATAACAAATGTTGACCGAATTTAGATAATTGACTAAAAGAAGAAATGTCTATTTTTACCCACTTTTCAGCAAATGATTCAAGATAAACAAATTGAAAATAATATTTTATATATTTATATATATATATATATAACCCTCAATTGTATTCTCGCTTTTATCAAAACATCAATGTTTTTACAAAAGTAAATAAATAAATAATTAAAAAGAAGATATAATAAAAAAAAATAATGCATTTACACATAAAAATAAAATAAAATAAATTATTATATATATGTATGTCTTCAAATTTGTTTCAAATAGGGCATGTCCACCTTTTTTTAATTTCTTTTTCTTTCTCTTCTTCATGATTCACTTGTCAAAATTATCTCTTGATCTGGTCATTTTTTCTGAAAACAACCTAGGATTCCCGTAAGGAAGGTCAACAAAAGTCGTTTTCGAAAGAATGACCATTTTAGGCATTTTGAGTCATTTTTCATATATTTTTTCCATTATGTTAACTACTCCGACAAATGATTTCGAATGATCAAAATTTCATAAGTTAAATTTGGATTTAAATCGCGAGTTTCTTTTCCTAACCAGGTAATCATGAGATCTATGAGATGTGATAAAAGACCAAGGGATGAAGCAGTCGAAATGGTCAATGATCCCCCAAAGTTCATGATCACGGATAAAGCCCCACAATTACTAATGGCTTGGTGGAACGATATGCATGAGTTTAGGCGAACTGAGATATTCAAACATCTTGGTTTCCTCACAGATATCATGAGATTTAGTCCTGACAGAGATTTGATCGAGGCTTTGATCCCGTTTTGGGATTCTACAAGCAATGTGTATCGCTTTAGCGATTTTGAGTTAACGCCTACATTGGAGGAGTTGGGTGGTTTCACAGGGTTAGGCAAGGATCTCCGAAGCAAAACACTCATAGCCCCAAGAAGCATCGGTGGGAACAAATTTTTAGAACAAATGCACATCATCCATCCTTATAAGGAGTGTTTCGATAATGGGTTGGTTTCCTTGGAATTTCTATACTCGAGATATGGAAAGAAAGAAGGATTTTCAGACTACGGGAAGCAACTTAAAAATGGGCAACACCTCCCTACCTGGGAAAAGCATAGACAAGAAGCATTTATGGTGGCCTTTTTGGGAACCATGGTTTTTCCAAGGAGAGATAAAAAAATCAGTATTCGTCTGTCGAGAATAGTCGCTGTTATGATAAAGAAAAAGAAATCCACTATCTTGCCAATGATGTTGGCTGACATTTATCGTGCTTTGACTAAATGTAGGGAAGGGGAAGACTTTTTTTAAGGTTGTAGCATTCTATTTCATATGTGGTTTTTGGAGCACTTGTATCGCCATCGTTTTGCAACAGATTTCAAATCTGACTGAACGAATTATATTTTGAGCCACCCAGACAGGATGAAGGAATTAGTAGACAAATTGCCAAAAGCTGTCAAAGCGTGGAGACATTATCTTCTTAAATTAACTGCATTTGATATTACATGGAACTATCATTGGTTCCCTGCGAGTGAGGTAATTGTTATGTCTTCCTATCGTCCATTCTTTGTTCTGACAGGCCTTCGAGGATTCCAACCATACATACCCCTTCAGGTGCTACGCCAACTAGGACAAAGACAAATCTTACCTAGGCCTGAGGATACACAGAGTTTCGTATGGGAGGTGTCGTCTGAAGATCGAGATCGAGAATCAGAAGCTCAAAAGATTTGGGGTGGTAGTCGAACTTTAATCTCGAAAGCTATGGTAGACGATCGTGTTGTAGGATAAGTAGACCCCTCATACCTCTATTGGTTCTTTGATCAAGCCCCCCTCAAAGTAATGCGTGAAGGATCAGCGCGAGAACTCAGAGATCGAGAAGAGGAAATTGAAGTCAGAATCAAGAAAGCTCGGCTCGAGGTGGAAAGAAATTACAGGTCTACTCTGGATATCTTCAGTAATGACTTAAAGAATGCTAGAGAAGAGTTGGCTTAACGTGATGCAATATTCAAAGAGAGAGTTAGGTTGATTCAGAAAAAGGCTGAAAAGGAACATCAATCCACCATTCGAACCTTACATAAGGATTTGGGCATTGTAACAGGTGCTATGGAGCAACAAGAGGAGGAGTATAAAAAAGAAAAGACCCTCTTAATGCACACACAGGCTAGACTACAGAATCAGTTAAAAGCTTCGATGGGATGAGAAACAGACATAGCAAAATGTTTCACATCGTATCAAGCAGAAGTCGCGATCGAGAGAACCCAATGGATGGGGGAGCGTGAAGAACTTCATAATCAAATTGAAGAGCTTCAGGCACATGAAGAGGATTTGACCCACACTATTGGTACTACTCAAGAATGGTTGCAGAATTGTCACGAGAATATGGAGGAGGCCAAAGGACAAGTGCTTCAACTGAAAGAGAGCTTGATTGATGTTTATGGTGGTTATCTACATCGGAATGATAAGAGCCTGGGTCGACATGCGCGTGCACTGGCCCCACATCTTCCAAAAGCTTTGTTCAAGGTTTACTCTAGCCTAGGGGGCAATTGATGATCAAGAAATATTGGAGAAGGATTTTTTTTTATTATTATTATTTCTTTTATTTTCATTTTTGTCGAAGTTTGTTTCATTCTTTAAGTACTTTGACGTTTTGGTCATTTATTTTAAGAACATTTTGATTTGAATGATGTCTTCATGTTAAGATAAATAAATGTCGTATTTTCTTTTTTTAATAATTCTTCTTCACGAACTACGTAATGATCTGATTCATTTTCAACATGATACGTAGGCAACCTTCAACAGGTTGGATCAAAATGCGTTCAAAATATTCAGATGAGTAAAGTATGGGACTAAAAGACATAAGCAAGTCGCCCAAAGCCGGGATGAAACATAAAAGTCTTCCAAAACTCATTGTAGAAATAAAAATAATTTAGGTGCATAACATACAATGTGTGAATTAATATTGTAAAGTGTTGAATCCTAACACATTTGTTTTTATATATAAGAGAGAAAGAGTTTAAAGGTGGTTGGTTTGTGAAGAGAGCTGGCATCTCATCAATATAACACAAGATCAAAAGGAAAAGCAAAAATGACACGCAAAGACGGAACAGAGTCGGGAAATGACGAAGTCCAAAATCAAATGGTTGCACAAGAATTAGTATCTGTAGAAGAGGTCAAAATGTTGAGAAAACAGATGGCCGAAATGTATGAAGCTTCGATGAATGGGCAGGCTCCCCTATCTTCAATTCGGGAATACCTAAATGTGAATATGCCATTCCCCATTCAAGTCTCAACAAGCAACCCAGTTTATCTACCTGGATTTGGACCCTACGTTAACACATCTAATACTGCTGGAACTTCCTCGGTACACCCGTTGAATCCACCTATGATGAACAATCCACTCTTTATGCCAACTGTGCAAACTAATGCAACTCCTCAACCAACACTATTACAAAAATCTAATGATGATCCTATACCCAAAGATCAATACGGCCAAGGTCAGTCCGTAAATTGACTTTCAAAATTCCTGACTCTTACCACCACAATCATCAATACAGTTCCCCCGTCGAGGTTGAAAAACCCACTAAGGACGAGGAACATGAAGAAATTGCAAGAAAAATGAGGAGTTTGGAGCAAAACATAAGGAATATGCAAGGGCTGGGAGGACACAAAAGTGTCTCGTTCAAAGACTTATGCATATTTCCAGATGTTCACTTGCCTATAGGGTTCAAAACTCCAAAGTTTGATAAGTATAATGGTCATGGCGACCGAGTGGCTCATTTGAAAAGATTTTGTAATCAGCTAAGGGGAGCCGAAGGAAAAGAAGAACTTCTTATGGCTTACTTTGGAGAAAGTCTAACGGCTGTAGCCTCAGAATGGTTTATCGATCAAGATATTTCTCGATGGCATGTCTGGGATGACATGGCGCAAGATTTTGTCCAACAATTCCAATACAATATCGATATCGTTCCGGATCGCAATTCCTTAGCTAATATGAAGAAAAAACCATCTGAAAGCTTTAGGGAATATGCCATAAGATGGAGGGAGCAGGCGGCTAGAGTCAAACCACCAATAAAAGACTATGAATTGATTGATGTTTTTCTCCAGGGTCAAGAACCACACTACTTTCATTACCTTCTCGCTGCAATGGGAAAGCCTTTCGCCGAAGCAATTAAGATCGGAGAAATGGTAGAGAACGACATAAAATCGGGTAAAATTGTAAGCCAGACAGCCATTAGAGCTACTACGCAAGCAATACAGAGCGGGTCAGGTAATTTTGTAAATCAAAAAAAAGAAGGAGGAAGGGTCCATGATGACGTCTGGATCGATAGGTGTTCAAATGGGCATGAACCACCCTTATGTTCAAGTCCAACAAGAACAATCTAATTCTCCTCAACATTATTACCCATCCCAATATGCAGTTCTCAACACTCAAGCATATGTCCGACCTCCTCAGCACCAACAATGGCGGGCACCTGCCCCACATGGTTCTCGCCCCCAACAACAAAATTTTTAGGCACCCCGTAATCCACGTCCCCGGACGGATTATACAAGAGAACAAGGTCGAAAAGAAAACTTTACCCCAATTGGAGAGTCATATATGAGTTTGTTGCGGAAATTAGTACAATTGAGATTGGTTGAACCTGTCAATCCGAATGCAAGAGGCTTTGATCCAACTGTTATATGTAAGTATCACGCTAACACTCCAGGTCATGGCACATATAATTGTTGGACTCTAAAAAGAGTCATTGAGAAGTTAATTGAGGATAAGATAATTGAGATACGCAATGAGGAGGCGCCAAATGTCACCAATAACCCACTCCCTGCTCACAATAAGGAGCATGTTGTGGGGATGGTAGACATTTATGAAGATTGTGAGCAAACATGTAGAACGAAAATGGAAAGCAGGGATTCAAATAAAGAGTCGAGTATGGTTTTAGAACCCATACAAAAGGCACCGATAATTGTGAATGGTGCAAATTCAAATTTTGGAGACTCGAGAAAACTAGTGTTGTATGTCCCTGGAGCTGTAAAAAGAAGAGAAGTACCGTTGAATGGATCAAAATTATACATTCCTGGTCAAAATCAAGAAAGTGTGAATGCTAAAGGCTTTGATCCAACTTTTATATGTGAGTATCACACTAACACTCCAGGTCATAGCACAGAGAATTGTTGGACTCTAAAAAGAGTCATTGAGAAGTTAATTGAGGATAAGGTAATTGAGATACGCAATGAGGAGGCGCCAAATGTCACCAATAACCCACTTCCTGCTCACAATAAAGAGCATGTTGTGGGGATGGTAGACATTTATGAAGATTGTGAGCAAACATGTAGAACGAAAATGGAAAACAGGGATTCAAATGAAGAGTCAAGTATGGTTTTAGAACCCCTACAAAAGGCACCGATAATTGTGAATGGTGCAAGTTCAAATTTTGGAGACTCGAGAAAATTAGTGTTGTATGTCCCTGGAGCTGTAAAAAGAAGAGAAGTACCGTTGAATGGACCAAAATTATACATTCCTGGTCAAAATCAAGAAAGTGTGAAAGAGCCCGTTGTGATACAAATTGCGACACAACTTCCAATGACAAACACCAAGACCGTTCCATGGAACTACAACAAAGTCGTTGTTACCCACAAGGGAAAGGAGATTGTTGAAGAAACAAATGAAACAAGAGGATTAACTCATTCTGGGAGGTGTTATGCTCCAGAATAATTAAGAAGAGACAAACAAGCCAAAGAAAATCAGTTGCCGGTTAAAAAACCTATCACTGAGGAGGAGGCTGAAGAGTTCCTGAAAAAGATGAAAGCTCAAGATTATTCTGTTATTGATCAGTTGAGGAAAACACCCGCTCAGATATCCTTGTTGTCATTACTCATACATTCTAAAGAGCATCGTGAAGTTTTGAACAAAATCTTGAATGAGGCACATATCTCAGAAAGTATCACGGTGGGTCACTTGGAAAATATGGCCAACCGAATATTTGAGGTAAATAGAATCACTTTCACTGATGATGAATTGCCTTTGGAAGGATCTGGGCATAATAAGGCGCTACATTTAACCGTGAAATGTGAAGAACACTATGTTAAGAGGGTCATGGTCGATGGAGGATCGAGTGTAGACATATGCCCTTTTTCTACTCTACAAAGGTTGAAAATCAACATGGATAGGATTCGTACTAACAATGTCTGTGTGCGCGCATTTGATGGCGCAAAACGGGACACTCTTGGTGAAATATACTTAACTGTTATAATTGGACCAGTGGAGTTCGGAATCACTTTCCAAGTAATAGACATGGACACTTTTTACAATCTACTTTTGGGTAGGTCATGGATCCACCTGGCTAGAGCTGTGCCATCTACTCTGCACCAAGTGGTAAAGTTTGAGCATGATAAGCTGGAAATCATTGTCCATGGTGAAGATGATCTCCCAATCACCCGAGATCCTTCAATACCATGCATTGAGGCCAAAAAAGTTTGTGAATCCCTCAACTATCAGGCTTTTGAGATTATAACAGTCAATCAGTTTTCGGAAGGAAAGCCTATACCACAACCTCATCTATCATCTGTTTCAGTCATGGTGGTGTCCCAGATGGTACAGAACGGCTATGAACCTGGAAAGGCACTAGGCGTGTTTTTGCAAGGAATTGTGGATCCCATCAATCCAATGGGTAATCAAGAGGCATTCGGTTTGGGTTTCAATCCAACTAGATTTGATAGAAAATGGGCAAAAGATCGTAAAAGAAATGTTTGGAATTTGTTGAAGCCAATCCCTCATATTACTCAATCTTTCGTTAAATTTCGAGGTGAACCGAGTCCAGACTTCCCTCTCCAGGATGATGTGGATGAAATGTGTCTAGGTATCAAGGAAATGTTTTATGATGTAAACATGACTCAGATGGGTGAAGGCACTAGTCATATGGATGTGCAGTTCGTTGGCCCGAATATCCAGCTCAACAACTGGGAAGCCATTTCTCTCCCTACAAGGAAGGAGTCTTGGTAGTGTATGTTGCTGCTTTTATTTTATTTATTTGGATTATTCTCAGGGTTGTAATTCAAACCTTCTAAGTTGTCTCACTTTGGTGTTAACCCTTCTATCATTTTCCATTTAATGCAATGAAGTTCTAGTTTCACAATTATATTCAATCATCTTCTCTGTTCTTACTCTTTCTAATATATGTCCTCTTATTTTTCATTTCAATTACGTTAATGTCGACTTTAATAATATGACATGCATACGGAGTTTACAGTTAGATCCTAAAAAGTTGTCTGATCTCGAAACAATGAATCCTAAGTCTGACGAATATGATGAAGATGAAGCTTACGAAGAAATAAAAAAGGGATTGGATCAATTTGAAAATAAGCCTAAACCTAATTTAAGTGAAACTGAGGCGGTTAATTTAGGAACTCCTGAAGAAGTGAGAGAAATAAAGATAAGTATTCATGTTGATCAGAACATTCGAGACAACATAATTCAAGTTTTATTTGAATACAAAGATGTCTTCGCTTGGTCCTACGATGACATGCCGGGTTTAAGTGCTGATTTAGTAGTTCACAAACTTCTAATACATCTTGATTTTCCACCTGTCCAGCAAAAGTAGAGAAAGTTTAAGACAGACATGAGCGATAAAATTAAAGAGGAAATCATGAAGCAACTGACTGCAAATGTGATCAGAGTTGTCCAATACACTACCTGGTTGGCTAATGTTGTGCCAGTGCCAAAGAAAGATGGAAAGATCAGAGTTTGTGTTGATTACAGAGATCTAAACAAAGCAAGTCCAAAGGACAATTTTCCATTACCCAACATTCACATCCTAGTTGATAATTGTGCCAAACACGAGATTCAATCTTTTGTGGACCGTTACGCCGGATATCACCAAATTCTCATGGATGAAGAAGATGCAGAAAAAACTGCTTTCACCACCCCATGGGGTACATATTGTTATAAAGTCATGCCATTTGGTCTGAAGAATGCGGGAGCAACCTACATGAGCGCTATGACTACCATATTCCATGACATGATGCATAAAGAAGTTGAGGTATATGTCGATGATGTCATCATTAAATATATAACGTAGGCCGACCATGTGCGTGCTCTAAGAAAATTCTTCGAAAGATTGAGAAAGTACAACCTCAAGCTTAATCCAGCTAAATGTGCATTTGGAGTTCCATCTGGCAAACTTTTGGGTTTTATAGTTAGTCGAAGAGGCATTGAATTGGACCCTTCTAAGATAAAGTCCATTCGAGAATTGCCAACTCAAAAAACCAAAACTGAAGTCATGAGTTTTCTGGGTAGGTTAAACTACATCAGCAGGTTCATTGCTCAACTCACCGCCACATGTGAGCCAATATTCAAGTTGTGGAAAAAGGACGCTGCTATCAAATGGACAAGTGAGTGTTAGGAGGCTTTTGACAAAATTAAGGGATATCTAGCAAACCCTCCGGTACTGGTCCCACCAAAACCTGGTAGGGCGTTATTTTTATATTTTTCAGTGATGGATAATTCATTTGGTTGCCTTTTAGGACAACATGACATTACGGGAAAAAAGGAACAAGCCATTTATTATTTTAGCAAAAAGTTCACAAGCTATGAGGCAAAGTACACTCTGTTAGAAAAGACTTGTTGCGCTTTGACTTGGGTTGCCCAAAAACTGAAACACTATCTTTTGTCCTACACGACCTATCTTATATCTCAAATGGATCCTTTGAAATATATTTTTCAAAAATTCATGCCAACAGGTAGGTTGGCAAAATGGCAGATTTTGCTTATGAAATTTGATATTGTGTATGTCACTCGCACCGCCATGAAAGCACAAGCGTTGGCCGATCATTTGGTAGAGAATCTGGTCGATGAAGAATATGAGCCCCTAAGGACATACTTCCCTGATGAAGAGATCAACTCTATTGAGGAAGAAATTCCTGATGATGGTCACGTGTGGAAATTATATTTTGATGGGGCTGTCAACAAAAATGGAGTAGGAATTGGGGCAGTTCTTATCTCACCAAACGAATGTCATTATCCTGCCACAGCACGACTTCGATTCTTTTCTACCAACAACACAACAGAATACGAAGCTTGCATCATAGGTTTGAATATGGCAATAAATCTGGATGTGCATGAGTTGGTGGTTTTAGGGGATTCCGATTTGCTCATTTGACAAGCTCGAGGCGAATGGGAGACTCGAGACATTAAACTCATGCCGTACAAACAATGTTTAGAAAACCTCATCAAAAGGTTCAAGTCCATTGAATTCAGATACATTCCCAAGTTTCATAATGAGTTAGCTGATGCTTTGGCCACCCTAGCCTCGATGCTTCCATACCCAGGTAATACCTATATTGACCCGTTGGAAATCCAAGTTAGGGATTAACATGGTTATTGCAATATAATTGAAGTAGAGCCAGACGGTGAGCCCTGGTATCACGACATTAAACGGTTTCTAAAAGCTAAAGAATATCCAATACATGCTGATAGAGATAAAACAAGAACTATTAGGTGACTCGCCAATGGGTTCTTCTTGAGTGGCAATATCTTATATAAAAGGACTCCATATTTGAATCTATTGCAATGTGTAAATATTCATGAAGCAGAAACAATTATGAATGAGGTGCATTCAGGGGTTTGCGGCCCTCACATGAATGGTTATGTTCTAGCAAAAAAGATTATCCGGGCAGGGTACTATTGGTTGACCATGGAGCGAGATTGCTTCCGATTTGTTCGCAGGTGCCATCAGTGCCAGATTCATAGAGACTTGATTCACTCACCCCCTTTAGAGTTGCATTCTATGTCTGCTCCGTGGCCTTTTGTCGCTTGGGGAATGGACGCTATTGGGCCGAAAGCATCTAATGGGCATCGGTTTATTTTAGTTGCCATCGACTACTTTACCAAATGGGTGGAAGCTGTCACATTCAAATCAGTCACCAAGAAAGCAGTGGTGGACTTTGTTCATTCAAACATCATATGTCGTTTCGGCATACCAAAAATCATTATTACAGACAATGCAGCGAATCTCAACAGCCACCTGATGAAGGAAGTTTGTGAGCAATTTAAAATTGTTCATCGTCATTCAACCCCTTATCGACCCAAAGCAAATGGGGCTGTTGAAGCGGCAAATAAAAACATCAAGAAGATTCTTAGGAGAATAGTGCAAGGATCTAGACAGTGGCATGAAAAACTACCCTTTGCTCTCTTGGGATATCGCACGACTATTCGTACGTCAGTCGGTGCAACTCCTTACTTATTGGTTTACGGAACTGAGGCTGTCATACCCGCAGAAGTTGAAACCCCTTCTCTTCGAATCATTGTCGAAGCAGAAATTGAGGACACAGAATGGGTTAAATCAAGGTTAGAACAGTTAGCACTGATAGACGAAAAACTGTTGACATCAATTTGCTTTGGTCAATGATATCAGCACAGGATGGTTCGAGCTTATAACAAGAAGGTACGCCCAAGAAATTTTGAAGTCGGTCAACTTGTTGTGAAACGCATCCTTCCCTATCAAGACGAGGCCAAAGGAAAGTTTGCCCCAAATTGGCAAGGCCCTTATGTTCTTAAACAAGTGCTATCAAAAAGAGCTTTACAACTGGTAGATATGGAGGGAAAGGCGATCGACACAATTGTTAACGCAGATTCGATCAAAAGATACTACGTTTAACACTATTTGTTATGACACTCTCGTGATTGACATTCTCAAGATGAGAGGATAAAAATTTATCCTCATTTATTTCAAACACCACTTGTCTGGTGTTTAAAAAAAAAAAAGATTTCATTGAACTACTTCGACCTGATTCCTGAGAGGATACGTAGGCAACCCTTCATTGGGGTTCGGTGTAATCACTGAATAAAACAATAATCATGTTTTTTCAATTCTCCAAGGGCTGAGACATGACATTGTGACTTACGGTGTGTTGAAAAAAAAAAGAAAAAAAAATGAGAGAGTCTTACGAGTGAAAACTCTCATGGGCACTATAAGACGATAGTAAGTTGAGAGAAAGAGATAAGAATATCTTATTGGTGGAAAACCATGAAGGGCACCATTGATCAAATGATAACATTCCGTCTTGGCATGAACACAATCAAAATAGAAGTCAGGCTATAAACTGAAAGGTACAACATTGTTTCATGAGATTCGGACAACTTAGAAGGATCAAACGTTCAGTCCAAATGCATGTTATGATTCATTAAACTGGTCACGTACTTTCAGATAAGATTCTTTTCATTTCCTTTTAAACATTTACTTATTTCCTCCTTCTAAAGACATAACTTTTCTTTCATAACCCTTTCATTTGTGTCATTTGTACTTGTGTTCGGTATTCTTTGAGTCTCATTCAGCGTGAACTCGTGTCAGTGAGAAAATCAAATTAAAGTCGCGAAATTGACTACGGTATTTCCAGTTGAATGTTGGGGGCATGCACAACATTGACTAGGGCTGTGAACCAATCGAGAGAAAAAAAATATCAAAAATTGATACCGTGTGAAAAATCGTTAAAGCAAGAAATTTGCTTTGGAAAGGATGAACCACACAATATGCACAAAATGGAAATGGATCAAAATGTTCATGAGAAGTGTTTCAAGGGAAGATAAGGACCGTCTCTAAAGCATCTTCAAGCTATTTGCGCAATCGTCAATATGCTGATTCTTTCAACCAACACAGATTCAAAGTCAAACTCCACAAGATATTCGAAGTCACAAACCAACCACCATGTAGAAAAACTAACAAAATATTCTTTGTTTCAAAATAGGTACAAAGAAAAATCGTGCAACTAATTCGCGAGAGTCAAACGGCACGAGGTAAGTTCTTGAATCCCTGTCTCTCCTACAATATGCACCACAATAATAATAATAACAATAAAAAAGATTATTTTTCTTAATAAAATCTGGGGCATTTTATTTTTATTTTTTTTTATTTTTTTTGTTTGTTTCTTTTATGTTTGGAAAATGTACAAAAATAAAAATAAAATAAAATAAATGATCTTAAGTATAATAATAATAATATAAGTAAAAAAACAAAAAAAAAACATATATATATATAACCCCTATTTTTATTTTTCATGTCTTCACAGGAAACAATAACCCCTAGTTGCATATAGGGCACAATAACCCCTATTTTATTTTTCATGTCTTCACAGGGCACAATAACCCCTGGTTGCATATAGGGCATAATAACCCCTATTTTATTTTTCATGTCTTCACAGGGCACAATAACCCCTGGTTGCATATAGGGCACAATAACCCCTATTTTATTTTTCATGTCTTCACAGGGCACAATAACCCCTGGTTGAATATAGGGTACAATAATCCCTATTTTATTTTTCATGTCTTCACAGGGCACAATAATCCCTAGTTGCATATAGGGCACAATAACCCCTATTTTTATTTTTCATGTCTTCACAGGGCACAATAACCCCTGGTTGCATATAGGGCACAATAATCCCTATTTTATTTTTCATGTCTTCACAGGGTACAATAATCCTTGGTTGCATATAGGGCACAATAACCCCTATTTTATTTTTCATGTCTTCACAGGGCACAATAACCCCTGGTTGCATATAAGGCACGATAACCCCTATTTTATTTTTCATGTCTTCACAGGACACAATAATCCCTGGTTGCATATAGGGCACAATAACCCGTATTTTTATTTTTCATGTCTTCACAGGGCACAATAACCCCTGATTGCATATAGGGCACAATAACCCCTATTTTTATTTTTCATGTCTTCACAGGGAACAATAACTCCTGGTTGCATATAGGGCACAATAACCCCTATTTTATTTTTCATGTCTTCACAGGGTACAATAATCCCTGGTTGCATATAGGGCACAATAACCCCTATTTTATTTTTTTCATGTCTTCACAGGACACAATAACCCCTGGTTGCATATAGAGAATAGTAACCCATATTTTTTTTTTCATGTCTTCACAGGGCACAATAACCCCTATTTTATTTTTCATTTCTTCATAGGGTACAATAATCCCTGGTTGCATATAGGGCACAATAACCCCTATCTTTTTTTTGTCATGTCGTCACAGGGCACAATAATCCCTGGTTGCGTGTAGGGCACAATAACTCCTATCTTTTTTTTTATGACTTCACAGGGCGTAATAACCTCTGGTTATATTGGGCACAAATCTCCGTTTATTTTATTTTATAAAAGTATTATTATTATTATGCCTAGTATAAACTTTTATAGCTTTCATCAATAACTCACAAAGTTTTCCTAGTGCATACTGGGGAAATTTTTTTGTTCCGTTTGTTTGTTTTGTTTTATGGCGTGCAGGTTTCTACATTGTATACCAATTTGAAGTTCAAGAATAAAATCCTCGTTTTGGTTAGAGAAACGAAGAATGTCAGATGTCAATGACATTTAGAGTCGCTTTCAACCCATGTAACAACTCAACATATCATGAATCATCTTCTCAAGAAAACAAGCATTCAAGAATATCATGCGGAAGAGCGTCAACGACTCAAGTCAAATCATAACTTTCAGATCATAAATTCAAATATCAAGATCAAAGTTCGGAATCGATGTACCTACCCAAAGAGGGTGAAGCGATAACCAAAGATTCAAAATGAAGACTCAGTACTAGTGGAGTAGATATGATCTTGTATCTTTCCCTTCTCTCCTATTGTATTTTTCCTTTTAATGTAACAGCTAGAGCTACGAACCAGAACCTCGACAAAACCTCACTCGACTACCTAAAATTATTCTCCCGTCCCTTCCTATATATTAACTACACCTGATTCCTTATCATTAACTCATGATAGGTAGTTTGTCTAAAGTTAGGGCGTGGTCAAACCTCTTCTCTTTTATTTATTTTCACATTTTTGGATCAATGTCTCAGTCAAAAATTAGTCACATTGTTCACGTCTTTGCATGAAAACTCTTCATGTTTTTCCAAGCAAAGAGGGGCATACAGTGAACACCTAATTTTTGACCAAAACATAAAGATTTTACACCCAATTTTAATATTTCAGTAGGGTTGTATTTAAAATAAATGAAAATTAAATAAACTGAAAATTACAACAACTTATAAGCTCACTTTATGTTTAAAGTTTAATAAAGAAAGCTTTTGAATTTAACGTATTTTGTTTTAATCTTTCAACATTTATCTAGTCTAAAAATAATAATAGTCGTATATATCATGGAAAAGTAGAAAAAATAATAATAAAAGATAAAAAGAAGAGTCCTAAAAATTTCAAATTACCTTAGCTTTATCCTAATTACCCCCAACTTCCTTAACTTATTTGATAAAAATCCTCCTCCCATTTAGGTTTTTTTTTTTTTTTGTTTTTTTTTTTCTCCTCTTGCACGATCTTTTCTCATTTTTTTGTTTTTTTGTTTTTACACGTTTCTTTTTATTATTATTATTATTATTATTATTATTATTATTATTATTATTTTCTTTCTTTTTCTCTTCGTTCTTTCTTTTATTTTTTATTTTTTATTATTTGTTTGTTAAATATTATATTACTATTTTTCTTCCTTTAACTCAACCCTAAAATTCTCAACTAAATTTTAAATTAAATCATATTCCCACTCCATCACGTTCCTTTTAATTAGCACCAGACTCACACCCAAAACTATTATAAAAACACACATACACAGATACACAGAAACACAGAGAGAAAAAGATAACATAAAGTGAGTTTTATTTTGAAAATTAAGTCAGCGTTCAAGGTTTCACTCAAGGTTTCGGATTCGTGGCTCCTTAAAGTTAATAGTAGCTATTAACTTCGGAAATCAGTAGATCGTAGCAGTTGTTTTTGTGGTATTAATTTTCGCAGTGAGGTAACTCTAAATCCTCGCATGAGTTAAATAGAGTACTTGTACGAAAACTCGATTCCAATATTATGAAGTTCTTTGAATCGCATGTTATTATTATGTAATATCAATCTGTGATGCATGTTGTGATATTTTTTTTTTGAGAATTTACGAATGCTTAGGAAAACGGAACCGAAGACGTTTCTTGCTTAAAAAATAATATAAAAAATAAAAAAATAATAAAAGATGTATCATACATTTTTTTATTGTTGTCTTATGCTCTTTAGATGCAATTAATATTGAAATTGGTTTCGTGATATTTAAATTTGAATAGCTAATATTTCTTGGACCTTAGTTTTCACTTAAAAAATTTTTGTTGAAATTATTTGTAGACTTGTTAGATTATGATATAAATTAGTGCTTTAGAAAACCTATGAGGAATATGTTTTAGTCTTTTTGTTAATATATTATTTTGATAAAAAATAGTTTGCCTTTAGAATAAGTGTTAAGATGATTATCGCTTTAATTCGAATTATTAAGATATATAATTAAGAGGATATATGAATATTTATTTAGAGATTTATGGTAAAAAAATAAATAATGAATAATTAGGAAAACTAATTTTTTAAAAATGAGAAAGCATAAAAAAAATAAAAAAAATAAAAACAGAAACAAAAAAAATTTAAACCAAAAAAGTAAGAAGAACAAAAAATAAATAAAGGAACATAATGTAAAAAATGAAAAAAAAAAAGAAAAAGAAGAAGACGAGAAACAGAATGTCCAGAAAGAATAAAAATATAAAAAATAAAGGATAAAGTAGAAAGAAACAACCAAAAAAAAATACAAAGAGATAGAATGAAAAAAAAATTAATAAAAATATAAATTAATAAAAACAAAACGTAAAAATGGGAAAAAAAGTAAGAAAAAAAAAAGAGAAATTAAAAATTAAGAAGGAAAAATCTTTCTAAAAATAGTCCTAATCTATTTAGAATTTCTAGCTAAAACTAATTCCAAATCACATAAAATTTTATTTCTATTTTAAATCTAACAAAAAAAAATACAATCCTAAAATACTCAAACTCAAAAATCACAATCCTACACAAATTCTAATTCCTAGCAATTAGATACCTACATATTTTCTATCCACAATAAAAATAAATAAATACAAATACATGAAAAAGAAAAGGAGAAGAAAAGAAATTACAAGACATTTCAAGATTTGTAAATATCCATCTATTAACTTTACTTTATTATGTTTGAATAAATTTATGTGATATACATTTTTTTTTAATTAACGAACATATATTAATATAATATAAATAGGTTTAAAATAAATCAAATAATGAGGCAAATAACTTTTATTATTAAGCTAACAATACAATATTCAAAAATTAATTTAAGCCATATATGTAGTCAATAAAGCGACCGTGTTAGAATCACGGGACTCGAGGGGTGCCTAACACCTTCCCCTTGGTCAACAAAATTCCTTACCCGAATTTCTAATTCGCAGACCAATAAAAATAAAGAGTCAAATTTCCTTTTGATTAGGGATTTAAATAATAAGGTGACTTGGAACACCAAAACTCAATTCCAAGTGGCGACTCTGAATAACAAAATAATCCCTTTTCAGAATGTCACTTTAATTGGAATAACTCTTTTTCTTTCAAAACATACTTAAAATAATTTTGAGGGAAAATAAGGGGTGTGACAGATGGCGATTTTGCCGTGAACAGTGAATGGAGAGAATGAGATGGCACAAACAATTTTTACGTCTCTTTTAACATTTATTAAAAAATTTATATGAAGAGTATATGTTACCTTTTATTAAATAATTTTGTTTAATTAAATTATACATATGAAGTGTATGAAGAGTATATGTTACCTTTTATTAAAACATTATATGGAGAATCAAATTTTGGTTACCTTTCATTTAAAATAATTTTGGTTAACAAATAAAATTTTACGGACATTTATTAACATATGAAGAGTATATAATACCTTTTACAAAATAATTTTGGTTAATAATTTTAAAAAATAATTATGAAATAATTATGACATGGCACTAATATATATGACGTTGATATGATATGTCATTTATGTAAAGGAGAGTGAGCTACACACCTGGTTGGAGGGGCTTAAAAGTCTCATTTTAATTGAGTATAAGGGTTCAGTTGACAAATTGTTAAGTAAAAGGGTCCAGAATACAAACGGATACAAGTACAGGGGTCCATCAGACCATTTCGCCTTATTTATATATATATATATATATATGATGCTTATGGATGGTTCGATCAGATAGATGTGTTTATCGATTTAACTTATTAGTTATTGATTTTTAAAATATATTAGTCTGCTAATCTAATTAATAATGTATCAGTTAATTCAATATAAATTTAATATTTACAAATTGCTTGGAGATTATCGAGTTTCTTAGGAATTGAGGGGATCAAAAGCATAATCAGGTTCCTCATATATCATATCTTGTTGATAATAAGAGGTCAAATGTTTATTAGTGGTTGCACTTAACCAGATCCAAAAAGAGGAGATCGATCCTTACGATTGCACCTGACTAAGGAGTGCCCTCGTAAACACTAAAACTTCGATAATCTAATTAGTAGGAATTTCTTGTCTGTCAAGGAATTAGTAGGAATTTCATGTCTGCTCACTTCATCTACGCTTCAACCTGTTTATACATGCAGCATTTACATAACTACTAAGTTTGTTTATTTTAAAGCTTTTTAGCCACTTACTAATAGTATTTTTCATCTACGCTTTAACCTATTTATTTATATATGCAGCATTTACATAACAACTAAGTTTGTTTATTTTAAAAAAATTTAGCTACTTATTAATACTATTTTTCAAGATATAATATGTGTATAATAAATATATAAGCGAATAAGGATTGATATACACTTCAACTTTGCGATTTAGAGTTGATATACTAAAAAATAATTATTATTGGCCCATGCAGGTCTCGAACCTGCGACCTTCGCGTTATTATCACTACCCTGAGCTAATGGGCCTTATTGTTTAAAAAATCGTTTGCCTTAATTTACATTAAATAAAACAACTTCAATATTTGTCTTTGATGCTGAACAAAACATTATTAGTTGACAACTTTAGTTCATTATGAGTTATAATTCGTGTTTTTTTTTTCATCTATTGGATGCCTCTTCTAGTTATTAATCATATAAATATAATACATACATCATACACATTTTCCATCCCACATAGTTTTGCCCTTTTTACTAGAATTTTCTGTGATATGTTGTGACATCAATTGTCTAACTACATTGTATTACTGGTTGACACCATTTTGGAGAACTTCAATTCGTTCCTATATACCTCTTATAATTTTCTATACACAGTATAATTAGACGAAGGATATTTTTATAACTACGACCCTTCACCAGGGGCGGAGCCACGTAGGCTCCAGGATGTCCAATTGGACACCCTTCGTCGAAAAATTATACTATATATACACGTAAAATTTTGACTTTATATTGGTATATATAGAATTTGGACCCCCTGAAATAACAAAGTGATGCGCAGTGGAGTTGGCAATAGCCTGTGCAATCCTACTTTTTGTCCCGGTTCGATTCCCTGCAGGGGTGGTTTTTTTTCTGTAATTATTTTGACTTCTTGAATTCAATTAAGTAAATAAACATGCGTAATTTTAATATAAAAGTTCAATAGCTTGGTGGTTAATAGTAACATGAAGGTCTCCAAGACCCAAGTTCGAATCCCTCCTCTACTAACTATTTTTTTTCAATTAAAATTAAATTATTTTAATACATTTTCCTTGTAGAATAAGATTTCCTTGAATTTAATACTTTTTCTTGTGGATTTTTTTCAATTAAAATTGAATTATTTTCTTAAATTTTAATACATTTTCCTTATGGAATAAGATTTTCTTAAATTTTAATACATTTTCCTTATGGAATAAGATTTTCTTAAATTTTAATAC
>JAJOOF010005952.1:0-25374 GCA_029582545.1 Solanum lignicaule
CCTGCAAAACATGATAAAAACACATAAAAACCAATATAAAAAGGCCCTAGACACACACAACTTGTAAGTGAAATGTATTAGAAATACCGTAAACTCACGGTATATCATACCCCAGTGTGGGATTGACTATTTGTATCCATTTTCCCTATTATGTACCCCATTTCAGTTTTATTCGAAAAATTTGTATAAATTTGGGTTTCGAGACAATGGAATGTTTCAAAAGATGTTATACATCCATCAAATCGTTAGCCCTACCCTTGGCACAAAAGGGTCACATATTTGTTCATAACGCGCAATATTTGTTTATGTGTTACAATTGCTTGTGTGATTGTGTTGCTTTATTTGAAGATAGTCTAGTTCACTCCTCTTCAAATCGTTTTTAGAATCTCTAAGCACAAATATCAAGTCACTATCAAAAGTGCATCCAAATACTCTTCGAGTCTTTAGTTTCCCAACAAAATTTAAACTTCATTTTTCACATCTTACTTTCTCATATCAGAAAAGATTCATCATCTCAAATTGAAAGAGATTCAAGTGAGTCAAACTATGTAGGACCTGAATTCTCCCTCATGAGATACGTAGGCAGTCTTTCAAGGCTTGATCCCCATTTTTGAGAAATTCTATCTTTTCCAACTCTCACAAAGAAATTAGAGTTACATCTCACTCAAAAAATTAGAAATATGACAATGAAAGATACAATCAACTTGTCTCGACTCAAGTCGACGTTTCCGATTCACTAGACTCAAAATCAAATAGACAAATTCATGTCTATTTAGTCATTTCTCTATATATGGGGGCTAGTTTATCTTCAAACGAAACAACTCTTATGTGTTTACAATAACGTTTGTGATATTTTGTATTATTTATCATCGACACAAACTAACACAGTTTTCTTTGAGTTGTTTTTCTTTGTCAGGTACTCAAAACTGCATGTGTTGAGAAAATGGCTGAACACCCATACTTCAAAAGGTCCAAAGACTCCCAAGATTCCTTCTCCGACCAATGTTTGTCCAAAGGCAAAGAGAAAATGGTTGAAAATGCTGAGAATACTGATTTGAATGAAATTATTGTGAATGACCATATAATTGCTGAATAGAACAAGTTGATTGCACAATTGTTCCAACAGATTACGAATGGATAAGACCCGAGATTTGACAAATTTGGCTATTGTTGCCAATACTCCTACTCCAGACGACAGAAGGCTCCACTCCATTTTCCTACTTCGGATCCAACATCTGACCATTTCCCAAACAATTCGTCCACCGCTACAAATCCAAAACCTTCGATCATCCACTTAACCACCCTTAACCCACATCATGCTAGCTCATCACACCAAAAGTTACATATTCCTCAAAATCCAAATACCAACATTTACCATAATTTTCCTTCTGTCCATCAATCCCCTACTCAAATTGTCCAAAATCCACCTACCACTCAACTCATTCCTTTATAAACTTCTTGTCATATTTCAATATCGCCAGAATCATACCCTCAATTTACCACACAGTTTGAACTCGATGATTGTGAGAAGAAGGAGAAGGAGTGGAAGGTCATAAAAGGAAAGGTTGAGCAAGGTATCAACGAGGAAATCATGAATGCAATGAAGGACTTTCAATACACCCCAGACATTGTGGGGCTGAATTATGAAGATTTGTGTCGTCATCCGCATTTAGAGCTTCCAGAAGATTTTAAAGTACCAAAATTTGACACTTTTAGTGGAGTTGAAAATCCTTTGACTCATTTGAAGGCTTATTGTGACCAACTTGTGGGAGTAGGGAGAGATGAAGCTTTGTTAATGCGACTCTTTAGTCGAAGTCTAGAAGGAGAAGCTTTGGAATGGTTTATTTCTAAAGAAATCAAGCAGTGGCCAAGTTGGAACGCTTTGGCTAAAGACTTCATTGAAAGATTTGGTTACAATGTAGAATTTGTTCCTGATCGATACTCTTTGGAGAGAATAAAACAGAATTCTACTGAAAGTTATCGAAAGTATGCCTACCGTTGGAGAAGAGAAGTTGCAAGGGTTAGGCCTCCCATGACTGAGAAAGAAATTATTGAAGTTTTTGTGCCCAATCAAGAGCCGGAGTATTACAATAGGATGTTACTCATTTTAGGAGGAAAGTTCAGTGAGATAGTCAAAATTGGTAAAGCTATTGAAGACGTCCTGAAGACTGGAAAAATCATCTGAATGACTCCCCAAGATGAATCATCGGGACCATTAAGAAGGAAAAGGGAAGATGTTTCCTCTATCTCATTTGAATCGAGCCAAAAATCAAAGAGGCATGCCAGTCTTAATGTTCGAAAGCCTTTACCATCCAAAATCTACCCTTTAGCTCCACAAAATCCTTACCCCATCAAACCAAATTACCAAACTCCACCACCAAATCATCCAAATTACCAAGCTTTATTGCCAAATTACCCAAATGTTCAATCAAGTTATCAAGTCTCATTGTCAAATTACCGAAATGCTCCTCATAGCTACCAAGCTCCACAATACCAAAATTTCCAAATACCAGCACCTACTCGCCAAAATCCTCCCAGTTATTGCCAAGTACCTCCATCTTCACGAAATAATTACAATCTTTCTTGTCAAGAGAAGAAACCTTCTCGAGTCTTTACTTTTTTGGTTGAAAGTCGAACCCAACTCTTTGAGAGATTGAAAGTGGTTGGTCTGATACGAACAATTGATCCAAAAAATATCAATGTCAATTCCAGACTTTACAGGCCCGATCTTCATTGTGCTTACCATTCAAGAGGTGCTGGACATACTAATGAAGATTGCATCAACTTGATGCATAAAATTCAAGACTTGATTGATCAAAGAATTGTCACTCTTCAAACTGTCACTTCCAATGCCACTAGTGATTCACTGTGGAATCATGGAGGATTCACTATTAACATTATTGACCTAAAGTCTCAAACACCTCCTCGTCAAAACACCCCATATCATTGTCAAATACCTCCCCCTCAGCAAGACGGTTATGATCCCTCTCGTCCATCTCTTGAGAAGAAACCTGCTCAAAATTTTACTCCTCTCATTGAAAGTCGGACGAAGTTGTTTGGGCAATTGAGTGCGGCAGGTATTATTCATCCGATCAAGTCCAAGCCAGTCGATACTAGCTCTAGATTTTATCGAGTCGATCGAAGGTGTGCGTATCACTCCAACAGTGTTGGGCATGATACTGAAGACTGTATTAATTTGAAGCACATGATCCAGAACTTGATCGACCAGAAAGTGGTCAGGACCGTTGTACCCAGCGTCGAACAGTAATCCTCTACAAAACCATGGAGGCGTCACCATTAATATGATAGAGACGGAGGATGAGTGGTGCATGGTAAAGGCGATAGTTCCGGCTGGTCCTGACAACTTTGAGAAAGTTGTAGCTTCTCCGAGTATAAGTGAGAAACTCAATTTTACGAGCATGACACCCCATCAAGCTTTTGCTTCTGTGTCAAGAGAGGGTCAGAACAAGAAGGGGATTAATCATGTTCCACCAAAGTCTTTTCCTCATTTACGCCAATCCTTTCTAGTAGAGGCATATGCCAATGATGACGGTCTTGGAGAAGGAATTGAGAATCTTTTTGAAGAA
This sequence comes from Solanum lignicaule, assembly GCA_029582545.1. NCBI lineage: Eukaryota > Viridiplantae > Streptophyta > Magnoliopsida > Solanales > Solanaceae > Solanum > Solanum lignicaule. The sequence goes on from JAJOOF010005952.1 coordinate 3,588, forward strand.
GGTGATGTTGTACCCAAGAAGATGATCGAGACACCAGGCATACAAGACGCCGAGCTAATGGAGCAAGTTCTTAATTGGACTTCCACTCCACTCTTGATTCCTCGCTCATCTTGATAGACAAAGATGAATCTTATGCTATTTCTAAAGTCGGGGTAGTCCAAATGAGGCCCGAAACCCACCTTTTGTGTTATTTTACCTAATGATGTTTTAATTTCCCTCGTAATGTTTTGAAAAAGGAAAAATGGCTCATGGTCATGGCTAAAGTTCGTATTTTCTTGTTTTCAATGAAAGCCTCTTCTATTGCGAAAATTTATTTTACTTGCTTTAATTCTGTTATCTAACAATCTTTTTGTTTTAGTAAAAATAGTTTTAATCCTGTCAATATCATGTCATGTCACAAGCTGAATGAAAAAAATGAGGTAGGAGAAGATGAGTTTGTGAAGATGACTTTGAAAGAGTATGATGAGGAGATCATGATATTCAAGCACATTGCCAAAGAATTGAAACAATTCGAGAATCAGGATAAGTCGAATCTGGATGAGAAAGAAACTGTAAATCTAGAAAAGGATGACTGTGTCAAGGAAGTCAGAATCAGGGTCCATCTAAGAGAAGCTCGGAAATGAGAACTAATAGTTTACTTAGAAAATACATCAATGCAATTTTTTATCACACGTCGTGGTTGAACATAGACATTCATCTCAAGTTGCCAATCGATTCAGATCCTATCAAGAGCTATTATTTTTGAAGATTCAGAGTTTCTTTTATTTATTTCCCTGTAATCGCATCATTTTCTTATAGTTGTCTTATGTTTTATAGTTAAAAAAGATATTCATTTGTAATGAACTACGTCTGACCTGAATTCTCAAGAATGAGAAACGTAGGCGGCCTTTGTCGGCTTCGGTCACCCCTTCAAATATTCTCAATATTTCCCTATTGTATTTGAACTATGTTTGACCTGAATTCTCAAGAATGAGATACGTAGGCAACCTATGTCGGCCTCGATCGGTTTCTTTGTAAATTTCCTATTTTTGTTAATCCTCGAGGGAGGAACTACATTTGACATGATTCCTGCATCAACGGGATACGTAGGCGCCATAACGGCTCGGTTATATCTCCTATAAGATTTCTATTTTTCCTTTACAATAGAAACTGGACAGAATGTTTGAGAGGAACTAAAAAAGTCTCAAGAAGAGGATCTCTACAACAAGTCAAGACTGAAGATACATTTAGAATCACAACTGGGACAGAATTTTTGAGAGGGTCTCAAAAATTCTACAAGCCATATATCAACAGTTCGAGATACCCCAAGACATCTAACCGGGATAGAATTTTTGAGGATGACCTCAAAAATTCCTTTAAGCATATTAGAAGTTTAAAGCTAACTTCAAATGATTTCTGGCATCTTCCAAGTTCATAGTCAACTGTAGCAATCTTCGACACCTTTGGATTATTGCAAAACCTTTCAATTTTAGCAGATTTCGAGAGGATTTTTGAATTCTCCAGAACAATCTATCGGATACACCGAAGTTTCGAACCAAAGACGTTCATCTAAGCTATGCATGACATGACATTTGACAGTGACCTTTCCCAAGTTGATTTTTGAAAATCTTTTTTTTTAGGCTTTGATATGTCAAACATTTCGTATAATTTCATCTCATGTCTATCGAGAAGCAAGAGATCAGAGTGATCAACCGGAGATAGCAAGACAAAGAGCATGTGACTGAAGAACTCAACACAGATCAATTTGTTTTAAAAACTAACAATTTTTTTTGTGGATGCAGATCTATAAGTTTGCCTCAAGATCATCTTATTCCTCCATTCAATGAATATGGAGAAGTCAAAAGGGCAAGGAGCTTCTCAAAATTGACAACTTTTCTATGGATGCAGGAAAGTCATTGAAGTTTTTCAAAAGAAAAGAAACAGTTCAGAATATGAGCAACAACACCTCGTTCAAATTCCCAGCAAAGCATGAGTCACAATGAGTACAAATGTTCAAATATGAACAAGTGAAAACATCACTCTCAACATGTACAAGCATCTACAATGACATCAACTTACATTTTTCAGCATCAAGAACATTTGAAGAAAATTCACAAATCGCATCGATATCAGACGCGGTAATGTGAAACCCTCCCAGAGGGACATTTTTATAGTATTATCAAATGAGATAATACGACCACCTAGAGGGACATTTCTATAGTATTATCAAGTGAGATAGTACCACCACCGAGAAGGACATCATCGTCATTTTATCGATGGAATATCATCATCCTTCCAATGGATCAACATCATCCTACTAATGGATCATCATCCTATCAATGGATCAACATCATGCTGCCAATGGATCAATATCATCCTACAAATAGATCATCAACGAAGCATCAACATCCTATCAATGGATCAACATCATCCTGCCAATGGATCAACATCATCCTGCCAATAGATCATCAACGAAGCATCATCATCCTATCAATAGAGCATCAACATCATCCCACCGATGGATCATCAAACATTATCCTATCAATGGAGCATCGACATCATCATCCTATCATGTATCAGTGTTATCCTACCAGTGGATTATCATTATCCTATCAATGAAGAATCGTCATCCACATCATAACAGGTCATCATCTACTGCGTCAAAACTAGGGGTGTGCAAAAATCGAACCGACCGATAAACCGAACCGAAAAAAGTGTTATTGGTTTATTGTTATTGGGTAATTGGGTTAACAGTTATTTAATGGTTTTATAAAAAAAAATTATTGGGTTATCGGTTCGGTATTGGTTTTTTATATTGGGTTATTGGGTTAACCGATAACCCATTAAGAATATAATAATTTACTATTTTAATTTTCAGTCATACATAAATATCAAACAAAAAAAATTAATATAATCATTATATTAAACTATAACTATAAGGACCCTACACAATTAACATTACTTAATTAACTCTTCTCTCTGCATTTACCCTTTAGATTTAGTATTACTTTAGTCTTTACGTTCACAACGTAAAAAACCTAAAGAACTAAGAATGACGACATCAAAGGTTAGGCAACGACTAGGGTTGTGAATTGTGAGTATTTGCTATACTTTTACTACACTAAGAAGAATTTTTGCACTCAATGAGTAATTAGATTTCCCTATTTTTTATTTCGCGTTAATTGTTGGACAAAGTCATATATTTGTTTTGAAATCATTTTCTTATTGGTTAAACCGAAAATCGAACCATTAAAGAGCAAAACCGATAAATCGAAAACCGATAACAAATATCTTATTGGTTTAGTTATCGGTTTAGCATATTTAAAAACCAAAAACCGATAAACAGAACCGATAATACTTAAAACCGAACCGAACCAATCGATACACACCCCTAGTCAAAACCGATGAAGGCTAACGCCACAACATTTATAGAAAATAACATTTGCTGAATACGGTAAAACGTACTCCCTCCGTTTCACAAAGAGTGGCCTAGTTTGACTTGACACGGAGTTTAAGAAAATAAAGAAGACTTTTGAATCTTGTGGCCCTAAATTAAAGTTATGTCAAATGTACAAAATTGCCCTTTAATCTTGTGGTCTTAAACATGCCACGTGGAAAGTTGAAAGTAAAATATTATCAAAAAAGGAAAGGGGCCATTCTTTTTTAAACAGACTAAAAAAGAAAGGAGGTCATTCTTTTTGAAATGGAGGGAGTATCACTTCTCTATTTAAATTATAGTTTCTGCTAACAAGTTTATTTCATTCCTTGTCGAGAACATCCAAGAGGATGAATTCTCAAATCAAACCACAAGTGCAGACGACATCAGAAAAGATGCAGCACAATGTGGAACTTTTTCTTAGCACAAGCTGAGGAACGAATATTCGTCGAGCCATCCACCTCGTTACAGTTGGATAATCATCGAGCCATCCACCTCGTTACAGTTGGATAATCATCGAGCCATCCACCTCGTTACAATTGGAATATTATCGAGCCATCCACCTCGTTACAGTTGGATAATCATCGAGCCATCCACCTCGTTACAGTTGGATAATTATCGAGGCATCCACCTCGTTACAGTTGGACTATTATCGAGTCATCCACCTCGTTATAGTTGGATAATCATCGAGCCATCCACCTCGTTACAGTTGGATAATCATTGAGTCATCTAGCTCGTTGCAGAGATCACCGGCGTTTGTCATGCAGAAAACAAGCAATGACATCTCCAAATCCTCAGCAAATCATGAGTTGTAATGGACATACTATATTTGAAAGCGGTATCCATTATCTTTTACTCTCAATACTTCTTCATTTTTTCATCTAGTTGAAAAGTTGTTTATGATTATCCGTAAAGATATACTCTTTTATTACATGAGTGATCTTTCTTTATTTTTTTATATAAACCGCTAACTAAAGCGGCACTATGTCTATTAATTATTTACTTTGAGTGCGCAGACATATACTGAACATACTTATGTGACATCTTTCACACTAAGAGTAACTGAAAAGCATCGTAAGAGATGCTACCACTTTTTTCAATTATAGTTTCTACTAACAAGTTTATTTCAATCTTTGTCGAGAGCATCCAAGAGGATGAATTTTCAACCAGAGGTGTGGACGACATCAACAAGGATGTAGCACAACGTGAAACTTTTTCTTAGCAGCGAACTGGGACCTAGTCCGAAGAGGAGTATCAAACTCTTAGGACGCGAGCTGAGGAGCGACTTCCACTACAATCAAACCATATCCCTATCAGAAGGCATGTGGGTTTTTCTTTGGGTTTATCGGTTTTAGTTTCGCATTTGGAAAAATTTTGTTTTCATTGAAAGAAACTTTCTAATCTGAGCGACAATGCTCTAAGAGCTTTGGAAATTATGCTCGTGTAAGTTTTTACTTATGGATGTGAAGAGCTCCGCATTCATGTCTAAGAAGTTGCAAGCCTCTTTTTCATACTCCACTTATTCGTCACTCCTCCAGAATCAAAGGTTATCTTGCATAGTATATTTCTTTTTCAACCTATTGAGTCGAACTACAAGCAGCCTGATTTCCTAAGTCAAATAAACGATATGTAGGCGAAATCAAGGTTGAAAACTCGGTTGTATTCCAACATTCGCTCTTAAATCTTATTCTCAAGCATTTCGGTCTCTTCATAATTCAATACCTGGACAGCTTTTGAATTCTTTCAAAATTGTGCGTCAAATCAAGCGTATCGAACTACAAATGGCCTGAATTCTCATATAGCCTAAGATATGTAGGAAATCCATTTTTGGGGTTCGGCCATAATTCCTAAAGTCCGTGCCAAAAGCCATTTTTCTAAAGGATGAAAATGTGGTCGGCCAAAATTGGATTCGTCAATTTCATTTGACTCGAATTTCTTTCATCAATCCAAGTCAAACGAGGGACAGTTGTTGACACCCAATTTTGGACCTCCACAATAAGATTAATCACCGAGCTTCTTAAATTCCAAACGATTTAATATCATTAGTTTTTATAATGTTCAAGTTATTTTTAATCAATTAATAATTTTTATAATTTTAAATAATATATATGTTTTATATAATTAGTATATTTTATAAACATTCAAAAATCATCTCAAAAAGATTTTAATTTTTGTAAGTATTTTATTAAATTAGTTTAGTTTAAATTATGGTTATAATTTTGAATCATTAGTTTACAATTAAGTTAATTATTTTATTTCGTTAAGATTAAGAAAGCTCACTAGTTAATCATATTAATTCATCTTATTCAATTATTAGTCAAGCTTTGATCAATTTGGCTGAGCACTTAACTTCAATTGGCTATTAATGGCAATTTTGGCCAATTTCCTCGGCCCCTATAAACCCATTTTTTCTAGCCTTTCTTTTGGGCCCAACTTCATAACATCCAGCCAAGCCCACTCCTATTTCCTATCAGCAACCTAGCCCAAAAATACATACAGCGACCACACGACCCAAATAGTACCCCACCGCCCCAACTTCGTCTTCTCCATCACGAAACCCAACAAAAAAATTGCGTCCAGCTCCAGACGCGTAGGAGAGCGCGAGTTCAGCAGCCCAAAGCGAGCAGTGCACGTCGTCTCTCGTCTATCCCTTATCCTTCGTAAGAAAAATCGATCTAGGTGTCGAAATTGTGTTGCTCGATCGTCCTTTTCTCAAAATCGGACGGTTGCCTTTCTTTTTCCGTTGAGAATTGTACAATTTGGTACAAATACGAGCTGGCTGGCAGCCTTATCCGAAAGAATTCAAATTTTGAATTTGAAATCATCCAAATCCCTCCCGGATTCCCCCCCCCCCATTTTCACACATATTCCTCCTCTATATAAGTTGTTTTCTCTTTCAGTAGGAGGGGTGAGAAAAAATGGAGTTGATATTCAGAAATTAGTTACATCATAGAAAGAAAAAATACAAAGGTTTTGAGATAAAAAAATAGGCCCGAAATAGACGAGTGAGCGAGGGGAATACTCAAGTTTCGGATTCGATTTTGAACTCGACGTTCTCTCTATTGCCTCATAATCTCATTTTGATGGAGGAATCATCTTCGTGGTTAGCTCGTTTCTCCCAGTTCGTTGCATGGAAGAAGGTAAAAACCTCTCCTCTTAGATCTGCTCGTTTAACCTCTAGTTGTTCTGCATTTCTTCTGCTTCTGCGTTTAACTTAGACTTCTCAGTCTGGATTGAAACCATGTTTGTTGTTTGGTTCGCTGAAGTATGAATATGTATATTTAGTGCTTCGTTCCTTTCCTTTGGATTGTTGTTCGTTTTTCTTGTGATTCTTTGAATGTTGAAGCTTTTCTATTCTTAGTTCATCTTCTTGTGTTTATCTTATTATGCTTACAAAAGTTGGCTAGTTTGTTTTGATGTGTCATAGTCCGATCATGTATGGTTCAGTGTCTTCTTCCGTTCATAGTTTGTTGGCATCCCCTTCCCCTTTAGTTTGAGTTTTAACTATTTTCAGCATGCCTTAGTATGGACTTTCATTGCGTTCAACATTGTCTTGATAGGCTATCTCATTGTTATGCATATTCAAGCTTCAATTCAGTCGTTGTGTACTTATCCTCATACATGTTTTTCTCTATGTTTTAAGCTCATTTAATGATTACTTAGTCAAGTTTTGTTTTCAGCTCTCACCATCTAAATCTGATCACACTTTTGTGTTTATTTGAGGCTCTATTTCCTCACGATTTCCTTTTGTTTGGAATTCTGAAGATATGAACATGCTAAATCTTTTATTTTCTTATCATTGCTATTTCTTCTCTTCTTTTATTTTGCTGTCATGCTAATTGTTGTTTTATATGGTCGTGTTTTGAGCATCTGATTTAGTTTTGTTAAATAAAGCATGTTCTATTTCGACTTTGATGTGCTTTGGGGTTGGTTTTAGATCACTGTTTTAGCTTAGCATTTACGAATTAGGTGATGTGCCTGCCTAGTTGCATCAAGTTAAGTTGTCTAGTGTTTTCTGCCTGTAATGGATTTGTTATCAACTACTAATTATTTAAACTCATTTGGATTTCTTAATAGCATCTAGACCTAGACATAATGTTGAAATATTTTGGAACATGTCGAATTCTTATCTCCTGCTAGCGTTGATTACGGTGTGCACTTGTTAAGAGTTTCCTAACCTTCTCTTTTATTATGTTGACTTCATTTGATTTCTTAGTCCGGTAAATTTGCTGCATTTTTCCTTCTTCTTTTTTTACTATGTGTTGTTGGCTGCTTGATGAGCATCAAATTGTCTTGTTTCTTAGCATCAAATTAGTTACTCTTGGGTTTAGCTTTACATTTATCTATGGTTGTTTGTGGGCCACTGTCTTTGGGGTATAAACATATATATATGTGGACATTATTTCTCCATACTTATGCACTTGGTTCTGATCATAATTAATAATTTATTTTCATTATGACGCTTCGACAGTAGCAATTAATCCTTTTCATTATCTTCCTGCATTAAATCATTGAGTTGTTACTCACATATTTTATTTATTTTTGTTTGCATGTGAAATCTTTTCGAGTTCACTATGAGCTCTTATCACATTTTCCCTTGCATTTCGAGAGAGCCATGAAGGCTTGAATCACTGCCTTCCGAGTTGGCCAGCCATTGGAATCAAGGAAACGGACCCCGAAAAATTGACAAACACGAATTGGAGTTGATATACGAGATTGTATACACTAATGTACGCCTAGTGTATACGAAGTGAGGAAATGGGCCAAAGAAGGGCCCCCGCCCAAATTCCAGAAATCATATTTTGTTATTATTGGGCCTAATCCCACTTATCTACTATTATCTTGTTAGAGTTTAGGACAGGTGGAAGAGTTGGGCCTAAGGCCCAACAAAAATCAGATTTCCAGGACAATTACCAAGTGTTGGGCCAAAGGCCCAAAAATAGGATTAGGCCCAAGTACCGGCCTAGGCCGACAGAAATCGAACTTGGGCCCACATCTTCTCTCTTTTGTTATTTAATTGACTTTGCATGCTAGTGTGTTTATTTAATTATAAGGTTTTTCCCTAAAATCAATTCCCCAAAAGATTACCATTTTTGACTACTCATATTTTCCTAAAGATCGAAGAAGTACTTGTTTTCTTCCTTGAATTATTTTGAGATGTTTCATTTAAGCAATGCCCTTATATTATTTCACTTTCCCTAAAAAAAATGATTTTAATTCTTAAGGTTTGTATATTTCATAAACTTGTCGAGCATGCTTATTTTTTTAAAATTTTAGCCAAATAGTTAATTATCGAATAACCGCGTGTTAACGAATATTTCAGGTGCTTTCAAATTCTTCCCGAAATGTTAATATGAACCTCGAACCCTTTAGATATTTTCATTAGATTTTCTGTTTTTTAATCTTTTGATAAAGTAATTTTCTTAATTTTCCTTTAAAAATTAAGTGACGACTCTTAAAAACCCGTCGTTTTCTCTTTTTTAAATAAAACATCAATTTTTATACGAGAAGGAATATACATGTACATCAACAATATTTAGTTAATTAAGAGCATCTAAGGCCAAAAGTACACTTGTGATAGGTAGTCTCCCTAAAGAGCAAATGCATAATTTATTCTCCATATAACAATACCCATATTATTGAATCTTCACAAAAAAATAAAAAATCCCTATTACTTATTCTACATATAATAGTCCTCATATTATGTATTCACTATATATAACAATCTCTACATTATGATTCATGTAAATATATACTAACTAAATAATTAACCATATGATTACTAACACCTTGTTTGGATAGTTGTTCTGTTGTATTGTATTGTTAGTTTAGATACAATATTTGTTTTGATTATTACTTAAACTCTACTGTATCGTATCATTTAAATTCATCATTAGATAACGGCGAAAAGACTCATTTATGTAGCGGCTGATTTGGTGTGTTGTGAACCAAGTTGGCTCTGTAAGGGCCTATGGGCTAAAAATGGTTAATGAGACTGATACAATTATAACTAGTGGACCGAGTAAAATATTAGAGAGTTTTATTTGGGATCCCTACCCAATTACCATTTGTTAAAAAGGACTAGGAGTTAGAAAGAACAATTGTTCAAATTATGTTGAAGCTTTGGTGTCAGTTATCTCTCATCCTCTTTCTCTGTTCTTGTATCTCATCCCCTTCTAGTTACCTTCTTCTATGTTAATCTCTCCTTAGTTAATGTATTATTACTTTGTAGTGCATATTCTACTAGTAACTTGTATTCAACAATAGTTATATATAATAGTGCTTGTGTTGGAATCGAGTTTGTTTCAGTGTGATCATGTTGTTACCTTAATATTTTCTTCTCATTTTGTGTCTTTATTTATTACTATTTAATAATTATATTTCATCTTTTTTCCTATCTTTTCATAGTAGCTCTGCCTCGTACCCTACTTTCTTGCAGGTTTATCATTGCAAATTATGAATGTGTGACATTATGTAACCACGGAGAACAATACAATCTATCCAAACAATGTATTCATTAAAACAATACGTAAAAAACCATCCAAACAAAGTGTAAGAGATTAAGGGGAGGATGTATTTTTTTCTATAATTCTAAGGTTAAGAAAGAAACAAATTATTGACCAAAGAAAGTGGTTCAAACTTAAGCATTTGCTCCAAATATACCGGAAGATAACACGCAATTTTTGTGACATAACATTTCATCTCTTTCTCAATTTACAAAACAAAATAATTTTTTTTAAAAAAATGAATACAGAGTGATGAAGAAAATACAAAGATAAGTAAATCAGACGAAAAAAATAATGGATACTTGTAAAAAAGAAAAATTGAAGGAGAAAAGAGAAAAGAGACGCCAAGACATCTCTCTTTTACGTACTATTCCTTATTCCGAACATCGAAAGTAAGTTTCCATTTCATTTACATTTTTCCTTTCCTTCTTTACATATGGATCGAATCTACAATTTTAAATCAGTAAGTGATCGAGTCAGAACTTTCATTACGAGATCAAAGATATGAAGAAATAAATATATGATCCATAATCAAGAAATCAAACATCTACAATTACACATAAAAATATTTTTGGTCAATAAATCTATGCTTAGCTTAATCTTAATGGCTCAAATATATATATATATATGTGCATTGCATGGTTTATTGATTTTTACTGCCTATACTAATTCAGAGGAATGGAAGATTAATTAGAGATTTTTCGTGTGCAATAATTTTTCAGCAACTTTATTATGTTTTAATTTGACCAGGGGCGGATCTAGGTAACATTTTGACAAATTTAGTATATCTACATTGAAATTAAAATTGTTAAATATATGTAAGAAATATATGTTGAGAACCCAATAACGAAGCAATCTCTTAGTCCAGTCCTGGATATTTTCAGCAACTTAATTTCTCTTGTTAGTCAAATTTCAATGACATAGGATGTTGATTTTTCGAGCTAAAACTAAATAGACGATGAATGATTTTCAGATGGTGGTCATCTGATACTGTTGCTGTTGTGACGGGCGCGAATAGAGGGATTGGATTTGAGATTGCTCATCAACTAGCATCACATGGATTAACAGTAGTTCTTACTTCACGAGAAACTGGAGTTGGTGAAGAAGCAGTGAAAGTAATGCAAGAAGGAGGTTTAAATGTTGCATTTCATCAATTAGATATCGTTGATCATGCATCGATTGAAGCATTTTCTGATTGGATCAAAGAAACATATGGTGGCTTAGATATACTGGTATTTTATACTAATTCATATTCTCTCGGTGTTATGTTAGTACTCTTTCTGTCCCATTTTATATGAGTTAGTTTGACTTGACACAGAGCTTAAGAAAGCAAAAAAAACCTTTTGAAATTTGTGGTCTAAAATAAGTGACAGATGTTTGTGTACATGACTGTAAGAGTAAAATGAGCATTTTAAAGTTAGATTGTTACTAAATATAGAAATGTGTCATCCGGGGGAGTGAGGGGAGTATTCAAAAGGGGGAGCCGCGGGTTCTTTCTTTCCTTGTAGGAAAGGTCTTGGTTTGGTATGGCATCAAAGAAAACCTGTTATTGATGCATACATTCTTTTCTAGCCGGAGATAGAGGAAAATACAAAGATATGGACTTTCCATCAAGATTTTCCTTGCAAGCTGATTCCTTCTTTTTGGGACCGACTAAAAAGAAAAGTGAGTTATATAAACTGAGACAGAGAGTATTATTTAACTGGTGATTTTCATTGTGACTTTTACTATTTTTGGCAAATATGGACATTTTCAGTTGATGATATGGTGTACTATATATGTGTCTGTAGATCAATAATGCAGGAGTGAGTTTCAATGTTGGTACAGAGAATTCCATGGAAAATGCTGAAACTGTTATCCAAACGAACTACGTTGGCACCAACAATATGACAAAAGCGATGATTCCTTTGATGAGGACTTCTCATTATGGTGCTCGTATTGTTAGTGTAACCTCTCGATTGGGAAGACTACACGGAAAAAAGAATGTAAGTACGAGCTTTCATTTTCCTAGCATTATCATTTCAAGTCATCGCGAGTTGAGATAATATGAAAATGAAGCATTTTCTTCTTTTGACATCTCAAAAGTTTACATTTTACTTGATGTAACCAGAGAATTACGAATGTCAGATTGAGACAGCAGTTGGAGGATGTTGATTCCCTTACAGAGAAAGTCATTGATAATGTTATGAAGATATTTTTGGATCAAGTAAAAGACGGTACATGGGAGTCAGGGGGATGGCCTCAAGTATTCACTGATTACTCAGTGTCAAAGGTTGCAGTGAATGCATATACTAGGCTAATGGCAAGGATACTCGAAGATCGTCCAGAGGGTCATAAGATTTACATCAATTGTTATTGTCCGGGTTGGGTGAAGACCGCGATGACTGGTTGGGCAGGGCATATATCTCCTGCAGATGCTGCTGATACTGCAGTCTGGCTTGCTCTTCTCCCTGACCAGTTTGTAAGTGGTAAGTTTTATACTGAAAGGCGCGAGATAAGCTTTTAAGGTAGACACTGAAAGGTCATTCCAGATAGATACTGCTTGACAGTCATTACATTGCTATCTGTCTTTACCAGTTGGTGTGAAAAAGAAAAGCGTAGATGCCCTGGTGAGTAAGTGTGAGAGGTTGGAAGTGGTAGGTGTTTGGAGAGTTAGAGTTAGGCCGAAGAAGTCTTGTGGGAAGGTAATTATACAGGACATTGTGCATCTTGAGCTTATCAAGGACATGATCTTAGATATGAGGGTTTGGAGGTCACATATTAGAGTAGAAGGTTAGTTGGTAGTTGAACGTTCTATCGTTTTTCTGTGGGGTAGGATAAGTGGTTGTATCGGTACCAACTCTGTTACCAGTAGTATTAGCATTATTCTTGTAGTTTCTTATTCATCAAATATTGTTATCATCTGTGTTTCAGTCATCGTACTAGTTCATTGTTGTTGCTCTTCTTTCTATGTAACTTCTGTACTGCTTTTCAGTGAGCTACATTTCGTTGTTGATAATAACTTTCATTTTCATACTCTTTTTCAAACTGCTTTGAGATGCTTTACTTAGGCCAAAGGTATATTGAAATAATGTCTCTATCTTTACGAGGTAGGGATAAGTTCAGTGTACACTCTATCCTTCTCAGGCCTCACTTAGCTTAGCTGTATATATTATTATTATTATTATTATTGTATGTAATGGTCTTCAGTGTGATCGCAGATTGGCCATCGCGATCACAATAAACACTGCACCAACAGAAAAAGTTACCTTATCGAAATGATTAAGGTGTAACATAGCTTGGTATTATGACACTAAATGGGGAGTAATACAACGTGTAATGAGTTTATAACACAATGTTAGTGGCACACATGACTATAGTGTACACTAGGGAACCAACATAGCTGTTTGTACAACAAACCATACAGCTCCAAAAATGAATGTGTAGTCTTTCCAGAACTACAGCAAGCCCTCCACCTTAAGATTTCGTAACATGTTGCATCCTTTCGATGTTGTTATCAACAAAAGATTCTTTATACTTCACATTAATTCCACACCTTGACACGGCATTAAGGTTGAAAGCCAAGATTTAGTGATTGCAATCATCTTTCTACCAAGGTTTTAGGTCACCAACTGGACCAGCAGTCCAGTTTAAGATCTTCTCCCCAGGCGTCAAGTAAACGCTCCTGTCATGTGGCAGTTTACGAGCAAGTCCATTCAAAATTTGATGGAAAGCATCACCTGATTGAGCAGGTTGTGGAAACAACATAGCTTGTTTCATTGAAGGGTTGGCAAGCAATCTCTGCTTCCTCAATATTTCTTCTGGTGGAATAGAAGTGAGAATAGTATCTAAATTTGGAACGTCCTTCTCGGCTACAAAAACACCAATCTCTTCCCAGGGGATTGCATCAGCAAATGGCAAGACAATATCATCTGCAATGATAACAGGGATGCATCCAAATATAACTGCTTCAACCAATCTTGGGCTCCATGGTGCCCACCCAAGTGGGCACAAGCAAAAGATGGCTCGCTGCATGTCCTCGTAGTAGGTAGTTGGATGCTCCGTAGAAATATCAAAGAGAGGATTGTCCTTAAAGTTCTCCCACACTGCTGCCCGGGCACCTCTGAAAATATAAATAAGCATCAGGTACCTTGTCATAAAGCATACTACTCGATTTTTAGGGAGGTCAACAAAGAAAATTAAAATGTTTTCCCGAACTTAAGTTGGATTTTCAGCTACACTCGAGACTTTTGCGGGGTTCCTTTTACTCATTTGAAATATTTTGAAGTGGAATAATATATCACCCTAAACTCTGGCATGGCATAAATAACCAATTGAGTATTTGGTGGTGTTTTACAAGCGCTTCTACATATTATTTACATTAAAAACTTGTTTTTTCTTTCCTTTCTATATTAGACAATATATAAATACCCCCATCAACTTGTCATCTTTTATCTTCTACAGTACACTTCAACTTTCCGGGGGTAGGACTTGCCTTGGAATGGAATTACTACCACCCCAAGAGACTAATGCGGACACTGGTGGGGGTAATGCGGAAGAAAGGGTGGGTGGTGGAAAGATTTCTGGTGGATTTATGCTGGGCATAATTTCCAGTGAAGAAAAGTAACAGGTAGGAGGAGGAGCCAAGATAAGAAAAAGAACAAAAGAAAAGTAGAATTAAACAAAGAAAGTTGAAATCTTTCACATGAAAGAAATGTTGTTAAACAATTTACCTTTCCTCATTGCATGCACTTTTTTAGACGCTCACACACTATCTATGCCACATGGGCTCAAAAAGTGGTATTAATATCACTTCGAACTAGTTTAGGGGTAATAGCATAGGCATATCTAGAATTTCAAGAGGATGGGTGCAGTGTACTACCATTTGATTTAATGCTATACAAAATTTCCATGATAACAGCTTGACAAGTGAACTATAACTAATACAATTATCACAGAAAAGTAGATATTATTCTACTTCAAATTATTCTTAACAACTTTGTATACTTTAACTATCAGCACCATTATTTGAAGACAAATCACTTTACAAATAAAACAAATTGAAGAAAAAGAAAATGGGAAATGTCTAACATACCCCTCTACTTTCATTTATTGTTCAAGTCTATCCCCCGTTATACTTTTTAGCTATTTTTATCCCTGCCGTTAGGCAAGGTTCTAAATTTTCCCCTACTTTGACGGAGATGACACGTGGCGGCATCTGAGTGAAAGAACTAACCCAACACTAAATTACCCATCAGACTCCCCCATTCCAAATTAATACACCCCTCACCCACACAAATTAAAAACCCCAAACAACGGAAGTTCCTTCCTCCAAAATATGGAAATGACCAAATATGGTGGTCCTCAAAATTAGTACCAAATTCTTCCAACATGCCATAGTTAATCTCCTTTGATTTAAGCGCACACAACACCACGATCCAATTTTCAAGCAACAATGCTTAAAAAAATTTCAAGATAGACAATTCAAGCTCAAAGAACTCCAAGTTCACAGTGATATTCGCAAGCTCCATTATCAACAGCAACCATTGGATTAATGCTCAACTTTCCAACAACAAAGTACTATCAAATTCTTCAATTTCGAATTTTCAAACATAAAAGCACAAACAGAATTTCCCACGCTTAGTAGCTCGGATTTTTCGACTCACAAAGTGAAGATTCACTTTTTTAACCTCAAACCTGATTTACCAAGGAACCCAGCAGCTCTTTAACTTGTGAATCTTCTTTAACGGTGATTTCACCAATCACCATCACCTTCTTCACTGATTCATCCCAACCTCCACCATGATAAAGAAAGATCAGCAAGATCTAAGGATTTGGGTTTTCAAAAGGGCAAATGAAATTTCTGCTGATATTTCTAGAATTTGATGAATAGCTATTTACCTTTTCAACAGGAATTCTAGTTGTCGATATTTCAGCTATTTACCTCTTCCTGGTGGTTCTCTATTAGATGTATTTTTGAGAGGTCCAAAAGCTGTCTTTGAGAAATTAAAACAAATGAGGCAAGAAAGGGGAGAGTCAACTTTTTTGTGAGTTCTATGAAGTTGTTTTGGAGAAAAATCTAAAAGAAAAAAGCGAGGAAGAGAATAAAGAGATCACCGGCAATTGAGGAGATAAAAGATTTTCAGTGATGGTGCTGTGTCCGGTGGTCCATCCCTCTGAAGATGGTCTTTTGCTATTTTTAGGTCATGGGTTCAAGTTATGTCACATTGGCATATGTTTCAATGTGGAGTGGGGGTCTGATGGGTTATGGATCGGGGATGTGTAATTTAGTGTTGGGTTGCTTCTTTCACTCTGGCAATGCCACGTGTCATTTCTGTCAAAGTAAGGCCAAAAAGTAAAATGGGTGATAGATTTGAACAATAAACGAAAGCTAAGGGGGTATATTCAACCCATTTCCAAAAAGAAAAAGATGCTTTAATTGATTAGTAGTACGGACTACGGAAAGCTTGTCTCACTCATGATAAACTTCAAACAAAGGGTTTTACCAATGGCCATCTTTTCTTGCTTTGTTCAATTACCAGACAGCTATGACAAATTTTTGCAGCTCTTGCTCAAATTGTTTGGGTGATGCCCCAGAGTACTTTTGACCTAATATGTAGTTGGAACAATATACAAGGAGAAACTTGTCACAAAGAGTGGTGGAAGATTGTTCCAGCTTGCATGTGGCGGACAATTCGTATAGAAAGGAATCCAAGATATTTTGAAGGCAGGGGCAGTTTAATCCAGACGATCAAGCGCTCCTGTATATCTCTTCTTTATTTTCAGTGTAAAGAACAGTAGTTGATGATGTTGAATCATTACTAGACTTTTTAGCCTCTTTGTAAGTTTTGTTCGGGTTGTATCTATAGATATGATATACCAGGCCTTTTCTAGGGTGCTGACGAATATAATATGTTACCAATTTCAAAAAAAAAAAAAAGAGAATAAAATATATGAACTTTTGTCCATAAATATGTTGTCATTGAAATGGAGAGGAAGGAGAAAATATCTTTTCAATGATAAAGATAGGGATAATACATACAAATCCTGTTGTTTTTTAAGAGATGGTGCAACAAAGAGGTTGAAAGTAGTGATTGAAATTGTCTCTACAATTTTATTAAGCATCGAACTTTAAATAGGCAACTTGAAAACATGATTTGCAAAAAATCAGCATAACAAAAATTCAAAAGATTAAAATATCTCGACAAACTAAAAAATTTAATAGAAATTTTAAATTTAAAAAAGTAGATTCACCCTAAAACTAAGCAGCTTATTGTGCTAAAAAAATGTAGTTGTAACTTAAGAAAATTTCAACACTCCTCCTTTGCTTCAGTTGCTGCAATCTAAAAAAAGTAGATCCTCAACTTATGTTTGTGCTTGAAGATTGTTATTAAACTTGCACACTTTCCTAACATGGCATGTACCCTATCCTTTAATTTGTTCTTTCTCAACCTTACAATTCTTTATTTATGTTCTTCTTCGTAAACAAAACGGACTGAATTTTCAATGGCTTCTTCCTTGGCCTTTCCTTTCCCTTCTTCTTTTTCTACTACTCTTTTCTTCCTCTCGCTCTTCTCCGTCACAGAGAAATTGTTTTGTGTGGTTCCTTTAATCTAAACCCCCTTAACAAGAATTAATCTGGGTTCACCTTCCTTTTTTCATAAAGGAAATTATGCATGGTTCACCAGTGGATGATGAAGGAACTTAAGGGGAGAAGCTTTAGAGATAGAGAGGGTACCTATGTGATCTCCTTGGAATTACAAATAGAAAGAGAGAGAGGATGAGTCAAGAGGGATGAAGGGATAACCAGAGAAGAGGAGGAGGGAATGACAAGGACTTTCTGGTGGTGGTGGTTCTTGCAGTAGAGGGTGAGTGGTGATATGGTGGTTCACCAGTGGATTTGTCAAAAAAGAAAAGGAACAGAAAATATTTTTTTGTCAGTTTAAGTTGTAATGAAATTTAATAAGCTGCAAATAATTGTGATGGTTTGAACTTATTTTTTCCCCTCTCATACCTTTCAAAGAGAGAGAGCACACTTTTGTGCCGCGTCATGACTCAAGGGTGCAAATATTCCACTTTGAAAAAGTTCAGGGGTAATAGGATCCCACAAAGATCACATATGTAACTCAAAGTCCAACTCAAGTTCAATGGGGTACTTATGCTTTCTTTTTCTTTTTCTTTTCTTTTCTGAGAGAGTAGTAACAGTGGGATACTTGCACTTTTCCCAAAAAATTTATCGATCTCTTCAGGGAAGAGAAACACCTTGGTCCCAGAATCTTGATAATTCTAGCAATTCAGTTTAACATCTCAATGACTCAATCTACTTGGTGATCACCATTCGTGACTTCTTAGGGAAGTTAGTTGTCTTAATCAATTTAAGTTCTAGCATTTAGAATCAAATGTGATTTAATCATAGACATGAGACATGAGGATACCTCGCATAATAACCACCTTCTGGATCATTTCCTACATCATAGAACAAGCCACGGAAGTAAACAAAGATGGATCGCGGAATATCTGGAGGGATGAAGTGGGATTGCATTTTCTGTGGAGGAGCATAGGGAGGAATTGTAATTGAACCATCCTTCAAACACACATGATTTCTTTGTCCAAAAGTTTGAACTAAAGTTGAACGCTGGAGCAACGGAAGAATTCCCCTCCCAATAGCTTTTTCCTCCTGCAATTGCATGAAGTGATCAGATGTAACCACTCACTCTCAGTCCTTAATTAATGATGGAAATTTACAGTTAAGAAATAAGAAATTGTGAGTAATCCTTTAGGATCTCCACTACCTTTTTAGCGAAATACATTTAAAAGATAAGTTGGATGTGCATATCCATTAATCTGTGTTTTGTGCATGCCAGAAAGAGAATAAAAAAGAAAGTGTAGAGAGAGAGAGGAAACTTATTCTCACTTGATAATGAAAACAAGCAGCAAAATCGTGTGGGACAATGAAGAAGTGATCAGCGCCCTCTGTCCTATTCCAATAAGGCCAGTTAGAAGCAATAAGTTGTATTGCACTCCTCATCATTCGTGGTGACTTGAAGGGTAAAGGAAGGCCATTTGGTGTCAGGTCACAAGTAGTGTAAACAGGGGTGTAGAACCAATCAGCTTCCTCGGGATTAAGGGTTCGTACAGGGCTAGATAAGAGGAAACGATGCATATAGATCTCTGCAGCAAACATGTGACTGAGACATCGTGGGTCTTTCTGAAGAATTTTCTTGTTGTATTTGCTGGGAAGCTCATATACAAAAACTTTTAACCTCCCAACAGGATCATCTTCCAAGACATCACCAGCACTACCTGAATTGCAGAAATGGAAGGAAAGTAGATGACTTTATAGAGTTCAAAGCAAGTGTTCATATCCTTATCGGCTAACCTAATTTAACATGCTAAAAGACAAGATTATGTCGTCAGACATGCAATGTGACTGAAAGGAAAATCATGCTCTATAAGCCTTTATTCTAAAAGATTTAGCATCTTAGAAGGCTCAGAAGAATATAATTACATTAAATCTTTTTGCAGTATACATTATATCACATGAGAATTTTTCATTTTGGTAAAAAAGTGTTGCTTTACACTCAGAAGGATGACACTGCCATAGCACTTGTAACATTAAACGTTTTCACCAACATAATATCTATGCGGTTGCAACTACCATACATCCACGCACCAAATCTTTTAACTCCCGAGTAAACACACATACATAGACCCTAATGGGATTCTTGTTAATAGTATGAATTGACCAAAAAAATAGTATAAAACTAGCTATACCACCACAAAGTTTCCAACCTTCTCTTTTTCCTTGTGAAGACAATGTTTTCAAAGCATCAATCAAGAAAAAACATGTAAGGAAAGATCAAGGTGATGAAGGTCAAGCGATTCACTTTTTGAAAGAGCACAGGACATTGAAACACAAAACTCTCTAGCGCCCTTTATCAAAGGGCAGACTTGGCACAAAAGTTGTAACATCTCACTTCTTTAGGTTCTACTATTAGGATCCCTAGCTACCTACAATCCAGCAAAATACACATCTTGGCCAATGGTTACTGGATGTCTTCATCCTGTTGCAATTCCCTAAAAGCGCCTGCAAGCATACCACTTAAGCTTTTCCTAGATGTTAAAAAGGAAGTGTCCTCAAACATAATGGCAACATTTAGGAAACAAGTTACTCCCCAAACCTCATTTAGCAGCTGAGCCATCAACCTAGCTAGAACAAAAGTAAATCTTCCAACTCTTCAAATCTAAAGCACAAATAGCTGTCCGAAACTTACATACAAGAGACCATACATACTACAAAGACCCACTCTCTTTAGAGGCAAAATCCATCATTATCTGATCAAGGTCTGGACATTAGATTTAAGATTTAAAACTGTATGACGGAAAACCACTATCCCCACTACTAATCAGATAACTAACGCCCCACAAAACAAATTGTCTACTCAGTACTCTTCCTCACGCTCTTTAGTTGTACTGCCATGCTACCATAGTAAGGTATAAATCCTTGAAATAAAGAAAATGTTTGAAAGGAGGGAATAATCACCTATGTCTTTCCTCCTTTCTTTAATGAAGAATGATCACCTACTTTAATCAACCATCCAGGACCAATATAAGCTAAATTGATGCCAAGGGCTGTAAATGGGTTCATCAAACTGAATATCTAGATGACTAGGTGTCTCAGAGTTAATCGATTCAATTATCTACAAGCATGAGGCTGACTCAAACTCTAAAATTTGATTCAAGTCCAATATGAAAACTGAAACATGATATGAGTTCCTTAAGTAAAGGCTCATTCGGAATACAAGATTTACATTATAGAGTTTGAAACTGGGAGAAAAATACATCTTTTTCGAACTCCAGATGAATAGATAGATCTTATACTTTGTGTCTTTGATGTGCCTATTCCGAACTCAAAGAATTAAATCTAAAAGCAAATTGAAAAAACTATACACACCGACTAAAAAGAATACAAGTTAATTTTAATCATCTTATTAATACAGAGATTGACTAAAGAACTTCCAAGCAGAACACCTCACTAGTTCTGTCGGCTTAGTTCTAAGGCAAGCTCCAGTTTTTGAGCTTGTCTTTACAATCAATCTTAACCAAGATTCACTGAATTTTGGACCAAATTGTTTATTTAAGATAGATGTTAGAGATCTAGTTGTGAGACCTCCAGTGCTACTATCTATTCCTTTCCCGCTCACCTAACTACACTACCAGTGTATCGACTGATCCACGCCACATATATTCCGGATCTAAATGATCTTGTCAGCATCTATCAAGGATGCACAAAGCTAAGATACTGAAAATAGACCAATATGCAGAGAGACTATAATTGACCTACAAAATCCCATCCATATCCTTTATTCTAAAACCTTCTAAATTGTGTCCAAGTAGCCCCATCTTCTGTCTATGTGAAGAATGTGAGGTTAACGTCCAAAAGGCATCATGTATCACATTCAGGGTGTAAATCACAATTTAGCTGATTTGCCTAAGTAACTGATTTTCTGGGTCTAACTAGTAGGTTAAGATCAACAAACAACGCCCAAGTATTGTGTCCAAAAACACATTTAAAATGTAGACATCGTCATTATATAAGCAGCTAAGCAAGTCAGCTATTACCAGACTATGTCACCATTAAATATATATTTGATGCTAAACCACCACATATTGTATGTATATGGAATTGCAAGGTTGAAGTTAACAAAGTAACAGAGACACAGTTAGGCAAGACTTCGAATTCATGAATGATGCCAGCATAATTAACCTTGAAGCTCAAAAACACAAACCTACTGTAAAACCAAGATAAAGTTTCAACCTTTACCACTAAGGGCATATGGCTATGATCACCTGGATTCAGATTCAGAACCAGAACCAGCTGAATAAA